>CAUYRT010043434.1:0-37703 GCA_963574885.1 Lepilemur ruficaudatus | reverse complement strand
TTTACTCCATTTTAAGTGTACAATTAAATAATTTTCAGTGAATTTACTGAGGTGTACAGTTAATCACATAAATCAGTTTTTGAGGAACTCCTTTCCCCTATTGAGACCCCTAATTCCACTCCCCAACTACTTTTCAAGCATATCTCACCCCTCCACAGTGCCCACCACGTCACTCAGACATGGGCTTACCCTACACCCCCCCAATTTCCTAGTGATCGCTCCCACCATTTGAGCACCATAGTGTTAATCAGTCAATACCAGTTTGATGGCGAGTACAAGTGGGGCCCATTCTTTGGGTCTTGTGTCACCTCACTTCGAATAATGGGTTCAAGCTTAATCCAGGGTAATACAAGAGGTGCTAACTCACTGTCAGTTTCAATCTTCTTCATGTGGTTATACGGTTTTCCCAGCACCATTTATTGAATAAGGATTCTTTTCCTCAATTGTATATTTTTGTCTGCTTTGTTGAAGATTAGATGACAATATGATGATGGTTTTATATCTGAGTTCTCTGTCCTATTCCAAAGGTCCATATCTCTGTTCTTATGCTAATACCATGATGTTTTGGTTACCATAGCCTTTTAGTAAAGCTTGAAGTCTGGCAGACTGACGCTGCCCAATTTGTTCTTTTTGCTTAAGATTGTTTTGGCTATACGAGGTCTTCTGTGGTTCCAAATGAAGCATAGAATTATTTTTTTCCAAACCTGTAAAGAATTATAGTGGTATTTTGATAGGAATTGCATTAATTCTGTAGATCACTTTAGGTAGAATGGACATTTTAACAATATTGATTCTTCCAATCCATGAGCATGGTAGGGATTTCCATCTGTTTTCATCTTCTACAGTCATCTTTCTACAACTACAAAAGAAAGGACTCTATTAAACTCAATCAGAAATGAAAAAGAGAGAACACTACAGACATCATGGAAATACAAAACATTATCTTTGAATAGTATAAAAATCGATATGCTCCTAAACTACAAAATGTGGAAGAAACAAACAAATTCTCAGAAACACACAAAGCTCAATCAAGAGGAAGTAGAATTCTGGAACAGAACAATATCAAGCACAGAAATTAGAGCAGTAATTAAAAATCTTCCAACAACAACAACAAAAAAAATCCCAGACAAGATGAATTTGCACCTGAAATTTACCAAACCTACAAAGAAGAACTTATACCTATACTAAAGAAATTATTCCACCACATTTTAAAGGATGGTATCTGCTCCAACTCACTCTAGAAAGCCAATATCACCTTGATATCAAAGCCAGGAAAGGACACAACAAAAAAAGAACACTATAGGCCAATATCCCTCATGAACATAGATACAGAAATTCTGAATAATGTCTTAGCAAACTAAATCCAACATCACATCAGAAAAATAACTCATCATGACCAGCTGGGCTTTATCCCAAAGATGCAAGTCTGGTTCAACATGCACAAATCTATAAATGCAATTCACCACACAAATAAAAACAAGAACAAGACTATATTATTCTCTCAATAGATGCAGAAAAAGCATTTGACAAAATCCAGGACATTTTAATGATAAAAACTATTATACTATAATGGTAGATACATGTCATTGTACATTTGTTCAAACCCATAGAGTATATATAAAGAGTAAACTCTGATGGAAGCCATGAACTTTGAGTGACAGTAGTGTGCTCACATACATTCATCAATTGTTGCAAATGTATCACTCTGGTAGAGGATGTTGATTATGAAGGAGGCTATGCATGTATGAGGCATCAGGTGTGTGGGAAATTTCTGTAGCTTCTATTTAACTTTGCTATGAACCTAAAACCACTCTAAAATATAAATTCCATTTTTTATAAAAAGTTATGAATCATCTTTAGAGTCAGGAATTATGAACACTGATACAACTGAAGAAGTATTTTAGAGTATAATAGGAATGATTTTCTCCTTACCTGAATATCATGAAGACCAAAAGTATCTATTCTTTTTGCTGACATAAAAGAGATCTTTCTCTAATTCCCCAACACCCAGAGTTTTTGAAGAAATTTTAAGAAGCTATAAAAATTTGGAAAAACAATGAAATATTCAATAAAAATATAAATGAAAGATTATAAATAGGAATACTTAAGCAAAGAAACAAGATACTGATATTGAAAGTATATACAGCTAAAAAATAAAAAAGGCTTTTAATAGCATAATATCAGAATGAGAACCTTAACTTGGATGTGAATAATCCACCTTTTGAATATGCAATAGTAATAAATATATCGAGAAAAATATTTGGTGTCAGCAAATTATTTTGAGTCATCAGCTCAAAAATAAATAAATAAATAACTTTCATGCTGTTCAGCCTATCTTCCAGTGCAATGGTGGAGAAGTACAAGGAAAAGGGTCAGTGAACTTGAATTTAGATCAACAAAATGTATTCAGTTTGAAAAAGAAAGAGAAAATAGGTTTTTAAAAATAAACAGGGCTTTAGGGGTCTATGGGTGCAATATTAAAATGTCTAACATAAGGATAATAAAAGGTTTCAAAAAATGATAGTTTCTGCCAAGTAAGGATGGAATATACTTACCCCTTCACTTTTTGCATATAACTGGAGAAAGGTGGCCACCATAAAAGCAATTAGAAGAAAGTAGCTAAAAAACTTACATCTTTAGTATGGCCTAACACAATAATTTAGAATCTCTGTTACCACCAGACCAAAAGAAAAAAAGAGTCCAAGAAATGATTGCCAGGCTATAAAAGCAAAATGTATCTGCTTCTGGAGGCAGAGTAGAAAAGCTCCCTGTGACTAATATTAATATGTCTTGTTTTGTATGGAGTCACAAGCAACTTAAGTCTGATGATGAGGGAGGGGCAGAAAGCCTTCCAGCTCCCAGAGAAACACACCCTGTTGCTGTAGAAGGGATAGAACCAAAACGTGCCTGGGAAGGAAAGAAAAGAGGACTGTATCTATAGGGCTATCAAGCTGACATCCAGATAATACTAGTTTTTACTTATTGAGCTCTTATGTAATGACATATAGAGAATGCTGGATTTTTGTGTAAATTATTTCAATTTATACAAGAACACAAGGTAGATGTTACCATATTTCATGCATTGATAAGCAAAGGATCCAAAAAGGATAAGTAGCCTTACAGTGTTTCAAGATTAAATGGGAACACATCTGTAACATGACAGTTGGTGTGTCTGGGTCCAAAGCCCATGTTCTTTCAATTGTTTTCCATTTTTCCCCCACCACCTCTTTTGATACTGGGCTGAAAGAGAGTTTTTAGAACACGGTGATGAAAGCTGAGTGAGTTTATACTTTCTGGGAAACAGCAAAAGGCGGAACTTGAAAATCTAGGAGCAATATTATAGAAGATAATCAGAGTGCTAGAGGTCATTAGTAATGGTAGAAAAACTGAATTTTTATCAGAACGATAACAACAATTGTTTGAGAATTAAAAGAGAGAATGATATATAGCATGCAAAGTAAGACGCTGAAATTCATTCTTGACTATTTTCTCTATGAAATAAGGGGTAGAGCATAGTATGAAATGAGAAATAAACAATTGAGTGGAAAACTTGAGAAAAGTGATGAAGTGTGGCTCTATCTGTTGATGGTTTGGGAAGCCAGATTTGATGAAAAATATACGAAAGATCACTGTGAATGATTTTTCTGCTATTTCTCATATCAGTGAATTGCTCTATCATGTACCCAATTGCAGAAATCATTCCCTGACTTTCTTCTTATCTTCCTTTGCATTTGAGTTTCTCTTTTGTTTATTTTTTTTTAATTTCTCTCTTTGGAATTCATTCTAGCTTCAGGCTTCATTTGTTGGCTTCTTTACCTGATGGTTTGCAGAGGTACCCAGCTTATAGTTCCATGGTTTGGCAATCTGATTGCAAAGTGAAGACTTACGGTTATTTCAAATAAGATTTATGAATTGTACTTCATTTCATATGTAGTGGTAAATATTTGCGAATAAAGTTTTCATATAGTTCAGATTTATTCATGCAAATATACTGAATAATTTCAACTTTGAAAAATTTAATGGATTTTTAGCTCCATTTATAAGGACTCTTTTGTCATATAGATAATTTTATATTATGAATAGGTAGTTATTTATTAGCTATATTATATAAACTTGAATTATTTACTATATTTGAACCGTTCTAGAAATGGAATTTTAAAATAAAAGTATTTTTTAAGTGGCAGTGTTGGAAGTAAAAAATATTCTGAAGTAAAGCTAAAAAAAACTTAAAAACCAGCAAAATTTCTGAACGTTATTGTCCCTCTATTTCCACTGCTCTCTTTAAGGTGAGAAAATGAGTTAGGACTTGGAGTAAGTTATGAGTACACTTTAACATTCACTTTCATGTTAACTGTTCTATCGCTATGTCAATTCCTTGTAATCATTCAAGAACATATAATTCTCTAGAAGAAGAGCTATCCAGGATGATATGCATATTTTATGTAAATAGAAAATGCAAATATCTTGGCCACACAAATATATGATAGGTAAAATAAAACTCAACAGAAAAATATGCGTTAAATAAACAAAACTTCCTTCTGTCTCGCTATTGTTTAACTCTATGTTCCCCATCTCACTATTTTATTCTAAATTCTACCTTTGCACTTGATAAATGTTATGAATCGATCTTTATTTTTTTTGTAATCTTTCTCTTTTATTAATGCTATTTTGTGGTGGTTAATAATTTATAATAGGTAAGAAATAAGAAAGAGAAAAGTTCAGGACAATTTATATTCCAAAAGAAAAGACATGTGGACACATGGGAGAAAACACTAAGTCAGAAGATGAAGTTAACAAGAGCACAAATCGATGGTAAATTTATCACAGCCTACTTTCGAGGTTGTGCTGTACAGCTGTTAATGAAGCTAACTTGTTGCATTTGTAAGGAATTCCAATTATTTAGCTCACTCAGCCCTCCTTATCCATTCTTCTGAGGCATATGCTCTGCTTTTGGGAGGAGCTCTTTTGTCTCACTCCTCATCTAAAGTGGTATGATTCTTTATGAAACTCGGCCGTCATAAAATCTTATCTCCCAAACCTGAAGATTGGGCAAAGAAAATGATAAACTTGTAAGCAGATACAAAATAGTACTTACTGTATAAGATTAAAATACCTATTATGAAAAAAGAATACTTATTATGATTAGTCTGGGAAGTATTAGTTCACAGAGAATTAAAATTGTTGAAAATAAGAATAAGGAAAACAAAAGCGTTTATCACCAGAATTAAATATAACATGTTATTCCTACTATAAGCAAAAAGTATAAATACATTAATGTTAGAATTTTATAGAAAAATAATAAACCATACAGATATTGTGAAGGGACAATAAAGCTGATCTTGCTATTAACTTGAGTTCTAAATAGCTAAATAACAATAATAAGCCAAGTAAATCTAAGTGTATGACATATTAAAACCTACCATTTATCTCAAGAACACAAAGTATGAATCAAGATAGGAAAATTTACTCATGTACTTTATCACTGTAACAATTAAATAAGAAAAAGTAAACCACATAATGTTAATAGATGCAGATATAATAGAATAATAGATACAGAAATCGAACTGAATAAAATTCAATGACCTTTTAAGATAGAAAACGGGACTTTTTTTAAAGTAAAAAAAAAAAAAACAGAAGCAGCTTTCTTAACTGGACAAAATATATCTACCAAAAAAGACTGAAATATTGGAACAATGTGTACAATTTAATTCCAAGAATAAGAAAAAGGATGCCTACTAAAACCAATTCTATTTAACATTGTAATAGGTTTTCTAAATTGCTTGAGGAAGGAAAAGAAATTCAGTTCATAGTAAACAAAATTAAATAATTGGTTTGCATCTTCTACAAAACAAATCTGAAAAATGATGAATAAATCCTGATTAATCATGAGACATTTCAGCAAGTTTACTACATATAAAATTAATATCTAAATATCTAAAAACAATAGCAGATTTTACAAGAGCAACAAAATATATGCTATATAAATTAAATTACTTTCATTTATAATGGCACAATAGTTATGAAATACAGGAGAATAAACTTTAAGAATAGACTTTATGGAGAAAATTATAAAAATATTCAATGTCATAAATTAAAAATTAGATGCATAAATGCAACACTGCATTATCTTTGTGGATGGGAAGACTCAGTACCATAAAAATGTCAGTTACTTCCACCAAATATCAACATTCATTATAAGACAGTAGAAATTAACACAGTTTGACATGATACATACTGGTTGACAACTAGATACAAAACGGACATATATGTAAAAATGTGACAAAAATGATGAAATAACAAACAGGGGAAATGAGAGACTATATTGTATATGACAACACAAAATAAAATATTATGAGAAATAAAAATTATATAGCTGATTGTAAATGAAGTATAATTACAATTTTAAATTATGAAGCATTAAGAAAGTCATACCAGAAGAACACTAACTGAAAAAGCTGTATGGCTATACTATATCATGTAAAGTGGACTTTAAAACAAGAAATATTTCTAATGATATAAGAGAATATTTCCAAAGTAGGCACAATTAAGGAAATGAAGGTTATATCAGAAAGCAATTAGCTATTTTTTGCAAAAAAGCAAAAGAGAAAAACAATGTGACCAAATTCTGGGTTTTTGGTAGAAATCTTAATGAATTTCTAATAAGACATATCAAGAAAAAAGAGAGAAGACACAAAGTAAAAATAAGAATAGATAAGGAGAGATTAATAGATCCTACAAATATTAACAATCAAAGTTAACTTATATGAGTGTTCCTATCTCTCCACATTCACACCAACATTTATTGTTTTGGGACTTTTTGATAAAGGCCACTCTCTCTGGAGATAAGTGATATCTCATTGTGGTTTTGATTTGCATTCCCCAATGATTAGAGATATTGAGCATTTTTTTCCTATGTTTCTTGGCCATTAGTCTGTCTTCTTTTGAAAAGTTTCTGTTCAGATCCTTTGTCCACTTTTTGATAGGGTTGTTTGATTATTTCTTGCTGATTTTCCTGAGTTCTACATAGATTCCAGTTATCAGCCCGAGCTCACTCTACTAAGTGAAGTATCACAAGAATGGAAAAATGAACACCACATGTACTCACCATCAAATTGGTATTACCTGATCAACATTTAAGTGCACATATAGTAATAACATTCCTTGGGTGTTGGGCAGGTAGGAGGGGGAAGAAGAGATGGGTATATTCACACCTAATGGATGCGACGTCCACCGTCTGGGTGATGGAGAAACTTGAATCTCTGACTTGGATGGGTCAAAAGCAATATATGTCACCTAAATATTTGTACCCCTGTAATATGCTGAAATAAAAAAAAAATTTAAAAAGCTAACTTATAAAGAAGGTGTAATTTGAATAGGCAATATCAATGCTAAAGAAATTGAATTTATAGTTTAAAATCTCCCAATTAAGAATACTCAGAAACAAATGCTATCACTGCGAAATTTTGCCCAGTACTTAAGGAAGAAATAATATTAATCCTATAATCCTACTTTCAGTAAATAGATGGAATACACCCTAATTCTTTTTATGAGGCTAGCATGACCCTGATATCAAAATCAGACAGAGCGATTACAAAGAAAATTACATGTCTATGCCTCTTAGGAATATAAATGCAAAACCCTTAACAAAGTTTTATGTAATTGAATTGAGTAATAAATGAGAAAGATGATACATTGTAACCAAGTGGGGTTTATCCAAGAAATGCCAGATTGGATCAACATTTGAAAAAAACCAGTCAATGTAACATACATGTAGGCTAAAGTGAAAAAACAAAATAAAAACATATGAACATTTCAACAGATTTATACATGCATATGGAGACAGTCCATAACCATGGCTCCTGAAAATTCTCAGCAAATTAGGAATAGAAGAGAACAGTCTTATTCTGATAAAGAAGATTTACAGCATAACCTAAATCTTATGTCATACATTTTTGCAAAAAATACTTCTCCCTCCATGATTTTGGGAACAAGTCATTCATATACACTTGTATTATTTCTATTATACTAAAGAACTTAAGCAGATAAGAAAACTAAATTAAAGACTCATATATAAGAAATAAATAAAACAATCTTAATTTGTAAACAATGGTTGTCTGTTTAGAAAACTCCAAAAAACGTAGAAAAATGCTACTAGAACTAATAAGTCATTTAGTAAGGTCACAGGATATGAGTTGAACACACAAAAATCACTTAGTATGCTAGCAATGAACCAGTGAAAATTGAAATAAAAGTACTATGTACACTATTAATACAAAACTTAAAATATTTCCGAAGTCTAATAAAATATGTATAGTATTTGTTTGCCAAATACTATAAAACATTAATGATTGAAATTAAGAACGATCTAAAAATTTGGAGAAGTGGATTGTTTTCATTGATCAGAAGACTCAAAGTTGTCAAGACATTGATTCTCCTTAAATTGATCTGTAGATATGTTACAATCTCAGTCTAAACCTTCAATAATTAACTAAACAAAGAGTAGGCATAGAGAGAAACAGGATAGAATAAACAGTCCAGGCTTATACCCATAAGGTAATACGGGTATTTTATAGCATTCCAAAAGGAACATAAAGATTTAAGAATCAATCCATTAAGCCAATTAACAAACTTCAATTTTTTTAAATTGAAAATTAAAATGTGATCAAATTTGGGGGATTTTTCTTTAGAAAAAATACTTGAGTAATTTTCCTGTTGCATTCATAATAGACACCTATTTTCTTCAAAAGAAAAGGAGTTTTTATTTATAAGAATTAACAATTTTCAAAAAATTTAAAAAGTCATTATTTTATATTAGTACTAGTAATATATATTACCTAAATATTAAAATTCTTTCCCCAAAATTTCTTGTAAATACAAGTATATATGCAGCTGGGCTTTATTTCTGTAATTAACATAAGCAGAGCAGTAAAGATCAGCCTTCATAGAGAACACCTGCTTTTCTCACTATTCATAAAAATTAGCACTTTGTAAATCATTGCTACTTGAAGTAGTGGTGAGACACAATACATAATGCTTACAGAAATCTTTGGAAATTCATGCTTCCATTCATTTAGTGCATTTCTTTTAAAATTCGCTTTTCTCTTTGGGTTATAGAACATTTGGTTCCTTCCGCACAACATTTCATCATGTGGTGCTCTCTTTGTACCGTTTTCAGCAAATGAATATTGAATAACAGTTGCAAAGTTATTTTGATGGAGTTCCGGTTTTGAGCAGACAATGAAATCCCTAGAAAAATGAGCTATTACAATCTCAGAATGAATTGAAATGTGAATATCTTCTACATTTATATGTTTTTAGACAGTTTTTATACTGTCATTTTACTTGTGGAGAACTAAGGTGGTGTGAGAAATGATTATAAAGCAAAAAAGTTAGAGAAAATGATAAAGAGTTCTTGGCATACAGAATAGAAGTCCACTGGTTTTTAAATAAATGTAGAAATCACTTAAAATTCCCTGTAATAATTTAAAACTCATGTTACATTTATATCCTACAAAGATGAACAATTTTAAATTATTATTCATAATGAGATTTATGAAATGATGCACTGATTCAATGCCTGTGTATAAACGTGTGGGGAGAAAAAAATGTTGCTTTTTAAAAAAATGTGTAATATAGAACTATGTTCATATGTATATATGAACAAGTATCTTGTATATGTACTTTCCTCTATGTCATCATTGATTACTCTGAGGGAAAAAAATGGCATTGAAATAGCAGGAGTAACATGGCAGTAAATAATGTTTATAAAGTACCTGATGTGGTCAAGTTAACTAGTTAACAAGTAAACTAAAATGAAGGAACAAGAACTTTACATAGACAATAGAGAATAACAAATACTACAAATATTAATAGTATAACTGAAGTTCAGAGAAAGCCAAGATAATTATAGGTGTAGAAAGTTTTAATAAATTAAAGCTTTTGACAGATTTCTGATAATTAGAAGAGATAATGATTTTGTGTGTGTGTGTGTGTGTGTGTGTGTGTGTGTGTGTGTGTTGGGGGCTGTATCATAATCACAGAAACTGTGAGCACAACTGAAGGCTTGGAAATACACGTTGTTAATTGAAAGAAGAAATAGAATCTTTTTGACAATTGCAGAGAGGCAAAAAGTATACGGCATACAGAAAAAAATAGCAAAATGTCAGAAATCATTTCTTCTATATCAATAATTACTTTAAATGTAAATGATCAAACTTCTCAATCAGAAAGCAGAGATAGTCAGATGGATTAAAATAAAACACACGCTCTAACTATATGCTGGCTATAATTGATTCACTTTAGAGTCAAAGACACAAGTAGACTGAAAGTCAGAGGATGGAAAAAGATAATCTGTGCAAATATTAACCAAAAGAGTACTAGAGATGCCTACACAGGTTAAGTATCCATTCTCCAAAGTGCCTGGGACAAGAAGTGTTTCAGATTTCTGATTTTTTCAGACTTTGGTATGCTTGCATTATTATTTATCAGTTCAGCACAGCTAATCTGAAAATCTGAAATGCTCCAATGAGCATTTCCTTTGAACATCGTGTTAATATCTAAAAGTTTTAGATATGGTAACATTTCAAATTTTAGATTTTCAGATTAGAGATACTCAACCTATATTAATATCAGATAAAATAGACTTTAAAAAACTGTGAGAAAACACAAAAGAGGACATTGTATAATGAGAAAATGTCAATTCATGAAGATGTAACAAATTTAAACACATGCACATCCAATAAGAGAGCTCCAAAGTTTTGAAGCAAAACTTTTGACAGTTTTGACAGAATTGAAGGGAGAAATAGACTATTGTACAATAATAGTTGGGGCTTTCAAATTAATATTCCCCACTTTCAATAATGGATAGAACACCTATACAGAAGAAGAATACAGAAAGATAGGATTTGAGAACTGGAGCAATATCATAAATGAGCTACACCTAACACATGTATATACACAAACGCACACACAACACTCTGCCCTGCAATAGTAAAATACACATTTTTCTCAAGCACACATGGAATATTCTTCCAGAGAGAGTATATGCTAGTCCACAAAACAAGTCTCAATAAATTAAAAATGATTTATTGCATACAATGAATCTTCAGTAACATTGAAAGGAACCTAGAAATCAATAACCAAAGGAATACTGGAAAATTCACAAATATTGGGAAATTAATCAGCACACTTTTAAATGTCCAAGAAGAAATCACAAGGGAAATTAGAAAATAGTTAGAGATGAATAAAAATGTAAACACAATATACCAAAAATTTTGGTTTATAATGAGAGCACTGTGCAGAAGGCAATGTATAGCTATAAATGTCTATAAATGTATAGCTATAAATACATTAAAAAAGAAGAAAGATGTCAAATCTGTAATTTAACTTTAAAGGAACAAACTAAAAGAAAAGCAAATTAATCTCTAATCTACCAGAGGAAGCAAATAACATATAAGAGAAGATTAAGAAAATTAAGTACAGGAAAACAATACAGAAAATCAACAAAAGCAAAATTAATTCTTTGAAAAGTTCAACAAAATTGATAAACTTTTAGCTATACTAAGAAAACAAAGGAAGATGCAAATAAATAATATTATAAATGAATGTAGAAACATAACTAATAACTTTACAGAAATAAAAAGAGTTAAAACAGAATGCTGAGAATAATTGTATGTCAACAAAATAGATGAAATAAAAAAGTTTCTAAAAGCAAACAGATTATCAAAGCTTAAGAAGAAGTAGAAAATAGAATTTATAACTAATGGAGGTGTAGCGCACTGTCTAGGGGATGGGCACACTTGTAGCTCTGGCTTGGGCTATGAAAAAGCAATATATGTACCCAAAATGTTTGTACCCCCATAATATTATGAAATTTAAAATAAGAAAATAAAAAAATATTAACAGACCTTCCACAAATAAAGAGGTCAAATCAGTAACAAAAAACTACCAATTTAGAAAAGGTCAGAATCAGATAACTTCATAAGTGAATTATATCAAACATATAAAGAAGAACTAACAAAAATACTCATAGTGTTCAAAAAAATTGAAGAAGAGTTTCACTTATTAATTCACTTTATTAGGCCAATATTACTGATCCCAAATTAGATAAATACATTACAAGAAAAAAGAAACTGCAGAGCAATACTGTTTATGAACATAGATGCAAAAAGAGGATATTAGGATGGCTAATAAATATATGAAAAATGCTTAGCATCATTAATTTTTACAAAATGAACACAAATTCAAACTGTAATATCACAACTTCACTTCAGAAGGGCAGTCATTAATGCTGGTGAGGGTAGTTACTAGAAAGAGACACAGTAATTTTGCTAGCATGATGGAAATAGCTGCATTCTTTTCTAGGCTCTGATTACATGGGTGAGTTCACTTTGTAAAAATTCACTGAGCTGTACAATTATGATTTGGATTGTTCCCCGTATTATGCTATACTTCGATAAACTACAACACATTAAAAAACAAAAGGGAAATGAATTGGAGAGTTAAATATAAAACATTCAGTTTTGTCTTCATACTTATATCTGTACTTTTTTCATCTTGGATTTTTTTAGGCTGTGACATAGTATCTCCTCAATATATTTATTCCAACGATGACACACTTCTTTTTCCATAAAGCATTTCCATAGAGTGGTGTGATGGACATATTTACTTCTTAAAATGCATCTTTTGTTATTTCAAGGAATGGTGGGCTAAAGAGTGTAATGCTGAAATGCACTCTGCTATCTTCAGGTAATAAAATTACTTTTTAAAGTGAAAAAAATGAATGAACAAAATGATTGTATAGTACATTTTAGTATTACATAATAATGCTTTTTATTTATCACTATTTTTCAAAAGCATAAGACTTATAGAAATGTGAGGATAAAATTTTTATTTAAGATACAACAAATTTGGTCACTCACTTTTCCCCCTGCATACCTATTATCACAAATCTTAAAAATTTTGTCACATTCTTTCAGGCTTAGTAAACTATTAGGTTTCCTTGGATGTATTGAAACATAGTCAACAGCACATGGTGCTTATAGAATAGCAGTAATTCAACATTGTTTAAAAAAAAGCTATATTTAAGTCCAAGTTTTCAGTGGTATGGTAAATGACACAGACAAACTGTTTTAAACTTATTTTTTAATATTTAGACATTAATTAAAATGAAATATTGTCAACTATTGGTAAAAGAAGATATTTTCAGAGAAATCAGCAATTCTGTTTTCTGATACCTTTTATTTTTCCTGTAGCAAACTTTCCTGTGGATAAAGCACAATCCTTCTTCATGATATGTAATGTCTAGGGAAGGACAAAGGAAAAGAGGAAAAAGGATTCTAATAATGGTAATATTTTCCTCATGTCAAGTGTGAGTATACTATTTCTGTTTCCATAAAGAGCACTCTCTATAAGCCTTCATTTTAGGTACCATAGTGGTTTTATTATTAGTTGATATTTTCATAAGCAGTTATGTTTTCTCTATGATAAACATTAATTCATAAACTAATAATGAATTGATTAATTAGTTAAATATTCTAGTATGCAAATAACAACTATAATTTATTAGTTAATTTTACATATGGTAGCTTATGGAAAACCTAAGTCTCCCTGGAATAAAATTAAAAATTATAGAATGGTTATAATTTTATAGCTATAGGTAAACATAAACTTAAGAGAATAGTAAAGCTGGAGCTTAATTACTGTAGCCTGAAGAATTTCCTCAGTATTACGTTATTCCTCCCAATTTCCTACCACTGAAATAAACTACAGTGGTAAGAGATCGCAAACAGGATTTGTAGCATTGAGTCCTTGGTGCCAGTTATCACAGTGTCAGTCTCAGTGGTCTTTCATCTTTCCTAGAAGAGGCAATAAAAAGATATTCTCAGAAATTTCCTAGGACAGGAGTTAGATTATTGGGAGGAATTGATTTTTGTCTACAGAAATGTACTAGAGAATTTTTGTTTGTTTTCAGGGTCCCAAATCAGTCCGAAACACTAGATATCAGTCATTAAGATTGGTTGTGTCTTCAGTCTTTGAGATGTGGACTGTATGATGAAAGTGTATCTTTCTTCTGTGGGCCCTACGTCCCTATACAGCCTCAACAACAGAACAGAGGAGGCAGTAAGCAGAGGTATCTGATACCTATTACAAAATTCAATAAGATGTTAAAGCAGAAGTATTGTACTGGAGGAAAAAACAAGTAAAAGTGTACCAATAAAAGGAGTTACTGGTGGAAAAATAGCTATAAAATCCTATACATTCTGTGAAGAAAAGGAAACACTTTACACTGTTGGTGGGAATGTGCATTAGCACAGCCATTATGGAAACTACATGGAGGTTCCTATAAAAGGCTAAAAAAATTACCACATAATCCAGTATTCCCACTTCTGGGGATTTACTCAGGAGACCTGAAATCAGTGTATCAAAGAGATGTCTGTGCTCCCATGTTTATTGCAGCGCTAATCACAAAAGCCAAGTGATGAAATCGACTTAAGTGTTCATCAGCAGATGAATGGATAAAGGAAATGTGGTGTATATGCTTAATAGAATACTATTCAACCTTAATAAAAGAGAAATTTGTTCACTTGTGACAGCAGCATAGATGAGAGTAGAGAAGATTATGCTAAGTAAAGCAAGGCAGGCACGGAAAGGCAAATACTGCACGTTCTCACTTGTATGTGGAATCTAAAACAATCAGGCCCAAAGAAGCAGAGAGTAGAATGGTGGTTGGGGGCTTGGGAGTAATGGAGAGTTAAAGGGTACAAAGTTTCAATTAGGAGACGTAGAGTTTATTCCCTTTGAAATACATTGCACAGCATGGTAAATAATAATGTATTTTACATTTCATCACTGAGAGTAATTTTCATATGTTCTCACGATAAAAAAATGAGATGTATTTGAGGTGATGGATGTGCCTGATTTAATTTTTCCACATTGTATTCATAAATTATCACTTTGTACCTTACTAACATATATGACTATAATTAGTCAATTTACAATTTAAAAAATTAAAATTCAAAAAATGTATACATACATTCATTATTGGTTCGTGAAAGTTTAAATATTTAACCAACCGATATAAAAAGGAAAGTTTGCTCTGCTACACAATCATGAATGTTCATAATATGGCATATCATTGCTTTATGAATTTATTTTAAAAGCCATAGTAAAAATTCGTAAGCAGGATCCAGGGACAGAAGTTATCCTCCCAAGATTTTTTTTCCAAATATTTATTGTTATAAAAAGATGTACATGGGTCATTGAGTACAAAAGCAATTTCCCAACTATCCTCTCAAGATTTTATGTTTCAAAACATTTAAGAGGATGTCTGCCTCTTAGGTGGTGTAATGGGGACCAGATTTTACCTTCCACAAGAAATAACTAAAAACCCATACAAAATATAGAGAGAAAAGTGGTTTTTAAGACAGTGGATATCAAACAAGAAAAAGCAGTAAGCAGTAATCCCTCAAAGATGGGAATTACCTGATCCTGATTGTCTCATTTTACTACCTGAAAGAAGTTATCATGTTGCAGTTTGTGAGGGGGATACTGCATTTGCAAGATTTCTTCAACTTTGCCTTGCTCTATATGCTAGAAGCAAGTCACAGGGCCTTGCCCACACAAGGGGAGGAGAACAGGGCCAGAAAGTCAGAAGGTGAGAATCATAGAGGCCACCCTAAAGTCTGCCGACTACAATTGTGAACAACTTCATGCCCATAATGTAACAACTTAGATGATATGGAAACATTTCTGTAAAGAAAGATTTTCCCCAAATGTTTAAATCAGCTTTATTCTTTATTGATAATAGACAAATATCAGGAAACCAAATAGCCTTCAACAGGTGAATGAATAAAAAAGCTGGAATATTCATACAACAGAATACTACTAAGCAATAAGAAAAGAATTTAAAACCACATGAAACAACATGGATTAACCTCAAAATAATTATGCTAGGTTAAAGAAGCCTAAGGAATCAACCAATGCATCAAGGAAAAAAAGAAACATAAAAACCCCGAATTGTTTTTTTTTTTTTAATTAGAGAAAGGTTTATTTACCTTGCACATGGGGGGAATCACAGAATGATTACCCGATATCCCAGTGAAGTTCAGAGAGTTTTATACTTGTCTTTTTGGAGGATAGGGGAGATGAGGAGGGGAGGTAATTCTGTTTAGGGGTGACACATGGTGCTAGGGAGGACAAATGGATGGGGAGACAGATTGACCTGCAAATGATTCTCTTTGCAAATTAAATTAACCTGAGGGACAGGTATTATGTTTTAAATGATTTGGGAGAGATCTGGTTGCATTTTTGATGGTTTTTCCTGTAATATACTGAGATAACAGGGAGAGAAAGGGAAGTCAGTTGCCCCCTTTAATATTTTGATCAGACCAGTCCAGTTGTGCAGCGAGAGGGAAAGCCCCCTCCAGTGCTTTGTTGATCTCCAGGGGCCTGCAATCCAAAAATCTCTTTATACCAAGGAGTCATATTTTGGGGTGAAATTCCTGAGCTCCTTCAGGAGAAACCAAAGTCACTAAGGAAAGAATTCTTAACTCATGAGCTTGATGGCAACTAATGTAGTTCATCCTGTCCTTTACCAACATGTTTTCTCATTGATCTGTAAGCCTTAAGTTAGCTGAAATTCAGGGAATTCATAAACTGAATTTACTGATTTAATTTAAGATGATCTCATTAAGCACTTACTGTTTACCAGCAGAGCAGGGGTTGTGGAGGACAAATAGATGAGCACGTCACCCCTGCAGGCAGGCCTTGCAGCTTGCTGCACAGAGGGGCCCCACCGCAGAAATGAAAGAAAGGTCACCGTGTGCTCTGAGCAATCTTATAGACAGACCCTCATTTGCCTATCTCGGACCTGGAAGATTTTCATTTGAGATTTGAGGGGTAGGTGTTAAATTTGATTCCCAGCTATCTTTCCTCTGCAATGTAGATGAACCTAGAAAGCTGGCATGAAACATATTCCTCCTATCAGAGCACATTCTTACAAGCCTCCAAGATGAAATGGTATTTTCCAGCAGGTGAGCATTAAATGAAGCCTGCCTGGCAGAGGTCAAGAAAAATATTCAGCATGAGGTGTCTCCCAGAAGGTCTGGGGCTGGATGAGGCATGGGGTCTGTTAGAGCATAGACTCTGCTGGACAGGACAGGAGGAGAGCCCCAGGGCCGCCAAGCCACCGCCAAGGGAAAGGGTGCCTCTCCTGGAGCCTTTCCTGCCATATCTGCCAGAAAGTGTGGAGCCAGGAATGTCAGTCAGCTCTGAAGGAAACCGCAGAAACCATCTTGTCTATTTCCCTGCTTTGCAGTCAGAGAAGTGTCCTGTCTGAGAGCACCTGGAAAGTTGATAGCAGATGTAGGACTGACATCCAGGTTTGTGGCTTTGCAGCCAATGCTCCATGCACAGAGTTGGCAAGGAACTGCTCACACACAGCTCCGCGCCGCTTTGCAGCCACTTCTTGGCAAGGTGCTGGGCGGTGACGGCTCTGACCCCTCTAAAGGGGCCAAACTTTCCAAGCTGGAACAGACATGGAATCACCCAAATATAAAGACAAAGATTAGTTTGATTAATCACCATTGAAAACAAAGATAAGTTTCTTTCCTGGTAAAGAGAAAGGGCTAGGTTGATGAAGATTACAGTGTGACCTCTTAAATGAAATCAGTAAAATTAGTATCAGAATCATGGCAGAAGTTTATTAATTGGAAGAAAGTAATATCATCTAATCCAACACCTTTGAAAATGTTAGAAACCGCACAATCCATAGACGGGCTGTCTCGCTGTAGGGGTCGGGCTTCAGCTATATCAAATTCTCTGAGAAATTAACATGTCCCCTGCAAGCTTGGTGTCTCCTCTTGTCCAGTCACCACCTGTGACTCCTTGATCCTGTATATCAGGAAGGACATTTCAAACACCAACATACCTTTTCCAAACTACACAGAGAAAATAATCTAAGCTCCTAGAATATCAAAAGCAATAATTCGTGAGATTTCTTCTTACTTATTTTCTTTCTCTTTTAAAGCTTCAAGCAGAAATTCATGCAAGCAAATAGTAAAATGCTAAGTAAAAACTCAAGGCCAAGGGAAATGCAACAGGAAGTCCAGAAGAGAAGGAAATTATATGTTGTAGAAATAAAGCCCTTTGGGCCCACACCTCTGGTGTAGATGAGCCACTAAATTGGCTCTGAGGTTTCTAGTGGCCAAAACAAAAACAGAGACAGTATTACATCTTGTAATGAATAGGTACTCTATGACACATCTGTTTAAGTTCTTTCAACAACTCTATTAGGTAAGGACTATTATGTTCCTTATTTTAGATTAGAAAATAGGTTTGAAGTGTTCAGCTATGTATCTAAACTCAAAAACATAATGAGTGTTGAAAGCTTGGATTGCAGCCTAGGTCAGCCTAACCCAACTCCCTGATCAACCACATGGGGAGAAGGGGGCAGAGAGCTGCCTCCCAACTTGCTATGCTGTATTGAGAGCACATAGAATGACTTCCTCTTTACACTGTTCCAAGTTTTGTCTAAACAATGCGGGCTCCTGTGCTACAGATCTGCTTTGTCCCAGAATTTTGTCTTGGCATGCAGTCCTATGTAGCAAAGCCACACAGATGGTATTACTGGTATACCAACGAAAAGAGGTAACATAGACGAATATGAGCTTTGGAGCCCACGGCCTTGGATTAACCTTGGCTTCACCACTTGGGTAAGACATGAGCTCCAGTTCCCTCATCTATAAAGCAACAATATTGTAAGGGAGAAAAAAACTTCTTCTACCCTCTTATGTTCTGTGACTAGGACCTGTAAATTAAACTGACAAAAGACAGGAGAAAAGGCAAACACGTCTTATTTGATGTTAATATTTTAGTATTTATGTGTACAGAGGCCTTCACAGAAAAGAAATAAAGACCCCAAAGAAGCAGTTACATTTGGTGGATTTATATACCATTTTAACAAATGGTGATCAATTATGGAGAAGTAATAAGATGAAGGAAAAATGCTTGGACTTCTAGTGACGTGGCAATGCACATGTATGGGGGAGACTAATAGCAGACAGGTGTTACTGTAGCAAGGTCTGTTTGTGCAGACCCATCTCTCTCCAGTCGTTCCTCCTCCTGGTAGACGGTGGGGCAAAGGGAAGACCTTCACAAAGGGAAATTTATGTCCTGCTTTTAGGCAGGTAGAAGAAAGATGTTTGCTGCTTCTTAATCACCTTGAGCTCAAAATAACTCTTATGCTAAAGTGGCATATTCTGATCCTCTTCAGTACAAACCCTGCTGATGAGCACTGAGATTGAAGTGATTGTCTGAACGATACCTAGCAAAAGGCAAGTGCTGATTTAATGCCGCTGTTATCAACAAAACTTCACCAGCTCTACCACTCTCTGTTGGAAAATTGTTTTTAAAAAAACATATTGACATAGTTACTAGAGGTAAATTACACAATGCCTGCATAGGGTTTACAAGTGTTCTTTCACCAAATTAAATTTTAACCTCTTAATCAAATCATAACCTTCACCCTGCCTAACTTTTGCTCAGAAAGGAAGGAGGGACAGTGCCTTCCTGGAGGTGTCTCTCTCCCTCTTTGCTCTTCCTGGCAGTGACACCTCCCAGCCACAGGCACGGCATGCTTTAATCACCCGATCTCTGCACACTCTCTTGTCGTCTCAGCAGAGGCAGGCCAAGTCCTCAGCATGACAATTCCTTTTTGCAAAAGTGCCACTTCTCATGATAGCCTGATTTCAAAGGAAAACCATAGGCAAGTTCCCCACAGGATATTTATAGACACAAACCTTCAAGAAATGCCTGAGAGGAGAAAGTAGACCTGTTTGGCACTTCTGAATCAAGCCCATGCGCTTTTAAAGTACAGTCCAAAGAAAACAGAAGCTGCTCTCATTCCCACACAGGATCTTGGATTCAAGGAAAAGGTTGTATCTCATGAGTCAAAAGAGATGGGAGAGCAGGGGGTGGGAGAGGAGAGAAAGCGTCTGAAACCTCAACCCAGGCACGACTGAGGAGCGAGCACCCCATCAGACCTGTTCAGCGCACACTACAACACCCAGCCCGGTCACACCATTCTCTGGCCTCCCTCCACTCCCAGACGGGGGCCAGGGCCACAACGAGGCCACACCCATGAACGCACCAAACCAACTCCACTGCACTGAGCCCTGGCCCACAGGAACAGAATCAGGAATAACTTTTGCTCAGGACTTAGAATTTGTTTGTTTATTTGTTAGTTTATTTGTTTGTTTGTTTTCGCATTACAACATTAGGTTCATATCAGTCTCCAAAATATCTTTGAGTTCAAAACTATTTCCGTGGAGAAAACCCCATCAGGAGAGAAAAAAAGCAGCACAAGCCTTCTCCTGCCTGGATTGAAATTGTCCCTGTTGGAAATGGGTGTGGGCACAGTCTGCCACGCCAGCCACCACCTGCCCCGGCACCACCCGCCTCCAGTCATCCAGCTCAGTATCTGCATTCAAAGGCAGTCGTTTGGCAAACCTCACGTTCTCTTCACACTGTTCCGCTGGGTGCAGCCGTGTTGAAATCTCCATACTTGCTGGATGAGGTTTATTCATCAATTCCCCACATTCAAATACAGGTATGTGTCACTTAACAATTAAGACACACACTGAGAAATGCATCCTTAGGCAATTTTGTCATTGCATGAACATGGTAGAGTGCACTTACACTCACCGTGATGTAGCCTGCCACACACTCAGGCTGTTGGCACAGCCTGTTGCTCCTAGGCTGCAGACCTGCGCAGCTTGTTACTGTACTGTAGAGTGGTAAGTAGCTGTAAGTAGCTGTGTATCTAAACATAGAAAAGGTACAGTAAAGATAGTGTTATAGTATCATGGCACCATCAGCAAATACAAGGTTCATCATTGAACAAATGTTACGCGGTGCATAGCTGCCATTTTACTTTCACTGTCTACATCAGCTGTTCTTAATTGTGTTGCTAGGAATATTAGTTTCAATAGATACTTTAGGAAAAGAGACAAGGAGGAAGGGAGGAGAAATGGAAGAAAGAAATAGGACAGTAGAGGAAGGGATTATTTTCTATCTCTCAGAAATTCACCTTTCACATTTGCATGGTAAAGGCGATTAGAAATCCTGTGCTAAAGAAATCTGTTTAATTCTTACACACCTGACTATATGTCACCAAGACACCTCTTTTTGTTTGCATAACACTAACAAGTAGAGGGGCAGCCACAGACCAGTTAAAACCAAGAGATCCCTCGCCTCTGAGAGGAACATATCTTCACCAATCCTAATGCATAGCAGAACATCATTCTGTAGAAACTGGACTGAAAATAAAATACTAAAAACCAGAACCTCAGCTGCATCTCCTCAGCTATGTATGGGTGCTGAAGAGGTTCTTTAATGAGTCTGCCCATTCTGTACCCCTGGACCTCATTCTGTACCCCTGAAATCATGCAAATACAAGATGTTTGCTCTTTGTAAAAATGTTATGGTTAAGGAAATGATATACAGCTTCCATTCAAAATGTATATATAGTTGTCCTCAGGCAAGAGATGTGCGGTTTGTGTGTATTTGATCCAAGCCATCAGACACCGTGGAAGGTTAGGAGCCATATATGTGTCCTATAAAGTCAGGGCACCTCAAAAAGGCCCAGTCTTGAAGTACCAACATGAATGTATTCTATTTTTTTGTTTAAGGGATGAGTGCTGGCTGTATTGCCTAAGCTGCTCTCAAACTCCTGGCCTCAAGCAATCTTCTTGCCTCAGCCTCCCTACTCTCTGGAATTATAGGCATGAGCCATTGTGTCTGGCTGTAACACAAACCTAGAGTACCTTGTCAACTAGGGTTCAGCAAACTTTTTATGTAAAAAGCCAAATAGCACACGTTTTCAGGCTTTGCAGGCCATATGGTTTCTGTTTGTAGCTA
Organism: Lepilemur ruficaudatus; assembly: GCA_963574885.1. Taxonomy (NCBI): domain Eukaryota; kingdom Metazoa; phylum Chordata; class Mammalia; order Primates; family Lepilemuridae; genus Lepilemur; species Lepilemur ruficaudatus. The sequence goes on along the minus strand of CAUYRT010043434.1, from coordinate 15,785 downwards.
TTCAACTCTGATGATGTTACACTAAAGAAAGCAATACACAAATGAATGAGCATGGATGTGTTCCAATAAAACTTTATTTACAGAAACAGATGGTAGACCAGATTTGGCCTGCTGGCTACAATTTGCCTACTCCTACTCAAGACTAGAACCATTCAGTAGAAATTTTTGTAATGATAGAAATATTTTATATCTGCCCTGTTCAATGCACTAGCCTCTAGTCACATTGACTGTTGATCAACTGAGGAGGTGAAGTTTCAATTTTATTTAATCTTAATTAATTTAAATAGCCATATACAGCTAGTGGCTATAGTATTAGACAGTGCAATTCTAGAATGAATAAATTTGTATAAATACCACCCATGATTACTGGGTCCTAGAAAGAAGCCTGGAGGTGAAACACTGGATCCTTAGGTAGGGATATTCCCAACAAGTTGGCCATAGGATTTCTCTGAAGAAGGGAATGGGCATTCAACACAGAGTTTTGAGGAAGGGAGGGATCTCCAGAAGAACATGGACCTGAGAGGGGGGAAGTGAGTATTGAAATTGAGGAGTTTTGTTCACAGACTCTCTCTTTGCCCAAAATTTTATCAGGCACCTCTGAGTCCTTTCTGAGTAAGCCCAACCTTGGGCTTCCTTTTCTATCCTTGTACAATCCAGTTTGAACAAGAATCCTGCTAAGTCAGTTTAGCAACAATCCCCACCCTTGGTATCTGACCACCCCGGCTGTCTTAGCTCCCTGGCCTGACGTCAGCAAGGATCCTGTACAGAATCACCCATGAGGTTTGCTCTTAGTCATTTTCCATCCACTGACCCCAACTCCGCTCCTTGGCTATGAATCCCTGCTTGCCTGAGCTGTATTCAGAGCCGAGATTATCTCTCCTGCCGACTGCAAGACCCATTTGCAGGGGTCCCCACACCGACTGCCATGGTCCCCTTGAATAAAGTCTGCCTTTCCATCCTCTCCAAGTGTCATGAATAGTTTTGTACCACCAGGAAGGTACCCTTTACGAGTTTACCTGTAGGTTGTTCTCCCTTAGCCTTGGGAGATAGCCACAGGAAGAAATAATTCACAATTTTTCTTCTTTTATGCTGTAATTCCTGCTAGTCAACCTCAGCCAGCCATCCAGTGAACTCATACACCTGACACACCAAACTCCGCATGATGGTGCCGCAAAGAATAAAGAGCAGGAGGGTAAAACGTGGCACAATCTGCTTGCAATTTCCCCAGGTTCCAATGGGTGTGTGAGGGTGAACAGCCTATGGCGGGAGGATCTAGCCCAGGAGCTCTGCCTGTGAGCTGCAGCCCAGAGAACCCCAGCTATGGTGCGGCTGAGCAAGAGTGGAGAAGGCCCCAGGAGGAGCAGTGGCTGCTGGACAAATGCAGAGATGATCTGGAGCCAGTACCAAAGGCGCCCAGCCTTGCAGAGTTGAAGGGTGGACTACCTGCCAGTTAGCATCCCGGAGAATTGGTATTCCAAGGAAAATGCTTTGGGAAACACAAACTACATACTAGGCATTTAGAATTAGTAACAGGGTCCTAAGGGAAGTAGGGTAAGGATCTAACAATCGTTTTCTTCTATTTGATGTTAGAAACTCAAAGTCAAAATAGGGATGTAATATTCCCTTCTTCCTCTTCTCACTCTCTCTCTTTCCCCCTAGTTTCTTCCTGCAGGCAAAAGGAAGTCATTAGTTCGTCTTTGTCAATTCTGAAGCCAGTGGAATCTTCAGCATCCGGATATGGCACGTTTCTGGTGTTAGCTGGGACTGCCCTCATGTCGTCGGCCTCACCAAGAGGTTCTGGCTGGAGGCATCCTCTTCCAGGCCTTTCCCTCTCAACATGGAACACAAAGCCGTGGCCCCAGCCACACGTACTCAATACTTGCTTCTGAACAACGACCTTCTCACATCTCTCTCTCTTCCATCCCTGTCCCTCTGGCTCCTGGATCTCAAATCTTGGCTCTACCACCAGCAATAAAAACACATTGCTTCCTCTCCTAGATGGCTCTGCCACAAAAACAAAGACGAAAAACTTCTTTTTTCAACAAGCGGGAGACCAGTTCCGCACGAACCGGACTCACAGGTTCCCCACAGCAGCAGACAGAGGCTGCCCCTGCGACCCGTGGCGGCGGCCAGAGCTTCTGTTGGATTGGGACTGGACCAGAATCCCGGCTCACTTTGAGGAAGGGCTTTCCAGAGAGCCGGATTAAACCGTCACGCACTTGCAATGTCTGGGCTTCAAACGTTTTCTACCAGGCTGCTACCAAAGACAGACAGTTGACTTCAAACCAATGTTGGCCCTTTCATTAATTTGCGCGCCAGATACTTACCGCAGGCCTCCTGGTGTCGGGCTCCGGGCGTACAGCAGAGAATGCGCGCAGACCCTGCCCCGCCGAGTGCACGTCAGACAGTGAGAGTGTCAGCTGAGGCCCGGTGCTGGGAGCCAGGGCTGACTCTCTGGTATTCCTCCTGGTGGTAAATTACTGGACAAAGAAGACTAAAACCAAAGATGTAAATGAAGTGTCACAGCTATAATTAATGACAAACAACCTCTGTTGAGGAAAAAAAGTACAGCTTTTTAGTCAATGGTCCTAAATTCAAAGGTTGACTTCACCACTAAATAGTGTGACCATCAGGTTATTTCTATGTCCAAAAATGGACACAAAAATTCCTAACTCACAAAACTGCTATAACTAGTCAATAAATCTTTACAATAGATTGTCAAGTAATATAATGTCACTTATGAAAAAACTCTGCCCAAATCTGCATTGTCTGAAACATCAGACACACCCAAAGTGAGAAGGCATCCTGGAAAGTAACTGGCCTGTATTCTCTAAAAATGTCAGTGCTACACAGGACAATGGCTGAGTCTCTTCCAGATGACAGGAGTCTAAAGAAACAGCATGTGCAAGGGGACTGCATCCCGGAACAGAAACCAAATGGCTATAAAAGCTACTTCAGAGCAACTGGGAACCTGGAATAGGGACTGTAGTTTTGACGATATTGTGTCATCTTTAAATTTCCGGAATTTGATCACTATATCGTGGTTATGTTAGAAAATGTCCTTGTTCTTAGGAAATACACACTGCAGTATTAAAGAGTAAATGATATGATATAGGCAATTCACATCCAAATAGTTTAGAAAAATTGATAGGCAGATAGAGATGGAAAGAAAATAGATATGGAAAATTATTAACAAGGGTAAATCTGTATGAAAAGTATATAGGAATTCCATAGTTACTCTTGCTACTTGTCTACAAGTGAAATTATTTCAAAATTACAAAGCGAAAAAATGAAAGATTGTATGTCAAGACATCACAGTATCGGTTCTTATAAAATTCAATATTCTTTTCTTTCCACTCAAAATCTCAGTTTCTTCATAAGCATAATGGGAAAGTAATAATACCCCCCTCAGTGGTTGCTAAGAAACATTAAACAAAACGTGAATTCACCTATTACGGGGCCTCACATATAACAATAGGCATTAAATGAACGCATGTTGACTCTTAAACGTTCAGTAATTATCCCCAACACGTAGATGAAGGGAAAGTGGTAGAGTCCAAGCTGCTTACCCTTTTTACCAAAAATAATAGTATTGTGCACTCAAAGGACGCTAATTGAAGTGAGTTATGTACGTATTTGCTTTCTCTTGGTTAAGATGTTTTCTATCTTTGTTCAATTTTATTCCATGTCCAAAGGTGTTTTTGTGCCTAATGCTGACTTTACAAAGCATTCAATATATGAGCAGCCTCTAAATGAAAATAACAAAAAAAGCAGATAAATGTGCTGGGCTTGACATTTAGTAATACCTAAGTCGCAGCAGGAGCAGCAACCTAAGCTCCAGTGTCCTCACCAGAAATGGGGACCAACATCTGGATAATATTTTTCACCTGGAAGGTTTTAGAAAATTAAATAGAAAATGAAATATTTTTTTTTCAAATGTGAAGGGAATAAAGTTCAAAAACTACGAAGCATTCGCACGAGCCACGATAGCGGGAAAGAGTAAAGGGAAGATAAAATTACCTTAGAGATTTTCTAATCCAGCGCTCTGAGAATACTACCTTTCACCGAGTGCCCCAAATGTGCGAGGTACGTGGAACACCTACCTGCGAGTTACATGTCATTCCCATCTCTAGGTGACGAAAGTGAGCTCAAAGAGTGACATGTTGCTCCACTCACACTGTTCACATTGGCGGAGATCTCCCGAATCCTGGGGCGGTTTCCTTTTCCGACCTCCTGATGCAGCCACTCGAGTCACTCTGTCTGCTCTACCTGTGACCTCACACAGCCTTTCTCCTCCCACAGGTCTTTATTACGGACGTGTTTCTGCTGCAAGGCAAAGGCAGAGGTCGGTAAGAATTAGGGATCTGCCTCATCCAGCTTGCTGTGTTTGCCCCCAGCAGCGGCCCCGCGCAGGACCCCACGCGGTGAAAGCAAGACCGCAGTGCAGCAGCGGGGTCCGGTCAGCCCCTGCCGTCAGACACACGTGGTCACTCCACTCCTTCACCGTTGCTCCCCTAAAGGCACGGAGGAACTCGGTCCTACCTTCATCGAGTCTCCAGCCTGAGAACTGCCAGCGGCCACACCAGGCATCAGGTCACAGCCCAGGTCCCCCCAGTACCTGGCTCCGAGAAACCCCCTGGGAGCAGAGAGAGAGCATGGAGAGATGCTCCTGGGCCACATGATTGTGACAAACTAGAATTCTGGAGCCCGACATTGAGTCCCTTGAAAATTTCCTCATCACCTGAGTGCTGGTGTTCTCCTGAGATGGTAGGGCTGTCGGCAGTGGGCAAAGAGATGGAAACTGGGAAATTAGCTCATTGGAAATATTACTTTGAATGTCATTCTTTTCTTAATGTGTAATTTTAACCTATTTTTAGAATTCCAAAAAATCTTCAAAAGACATTCAAGAACATGGTCAATGTACACCTGTCTTCCTGAATGACTAATCAACATGGTGTGTTGCAGGTTTGCAAGGGCTTGATTAAACAAGGGCTCACTTGTTACTCTCAAGAGATGGAAATTATTCCCTTTTATGTCATAACTCAGGTTAGGATGGCACTCAAGGCCACTCAGCTGAAGCCAGTTTTCTGAGTTCGTCGCTTTTCCACCCTTCATACTCCCTGGTTCTTTTGAAAGTAGCTTTAACCAAGTCAAACTCAGTATTATTACAACTTAATTTGTCCCCAAAGCTGCCTTTTCATTAAATCAAAACGCACCCTGGGTTGCACTTTAGACACCCCTGGTGGGATGCTGTGACGCTGTCCGCAGGGCCGCTGCTCTGTCCCTTCTGAGGGAGGTTGACAAGCTGTTTGAGATGCCTTGTTGTACCTCCATCCCATGACGCCGCATGTGGAAAACCTGATTACTCCTAGCCTCCTATTCATTTAAATCCCCTGTGGCATCAAAGATTTATTTTTCTTTACTGACAATAATTGCCTTTTCCATGATAATGCAGCAGCCAGTGGTGAGCTAGGAGGGAGGCAACTCCCATTTGTACATTCACCTTGACTAATTAGCCACTAGCAGAAGAAAGCAGCCCCACACAAATGACTGATTTTAATGTGCTTCTCCAATTTGATTGAATGCAGAAGCACACTTCTGAAATATCCATCCTGTTGTCAAAATGGTAATCATGACACCGGCTGCTTTATTACCCAGAGCAGAGTCAGGCAGCTGCAGACCCGCAACTGACAGACTCCGCTGACGCTCTGTGAAAATGAAAAGGAGAAGGTCCACCCGCCAGCACCACTTAGAGCCTGTTTCTAAATGTTCCCACAGTCTTCTCAAGACAAGCAGAATAAACTTTCTGAAGCAGTTAGGTGACCCGGATTCTCAAACGCAGCTTCCCAAGTCCAGATCCAGCGGTAAAGGAGACAGCCGTTTCCTGACACTTCACCTCTACAAGCAACTCGAAGCCTGAGGGAGGAAACGGTAGGAAGTTTTAGTTTAACAGGACTTAGCATTTCCCAACAGATGGGGAAGAGAAGGCTTGGATCCCAGGTCGGTGTCAGCTGCACTCAACCAAGCAGCTGTTGCGCAGGGGTTTGCCTGCCAAGTTCATGCCCCTTCCTAGGCGCTTCCCCCGCACGGGACAGCGGCCTCTGCCCTGTGGACCTGCGTGACCTCGCTGCAGGTCAGGACTCCAGCATGGAGGGCCTGAGGGTAGAGGCCAGCCTCGCAAGGCCTGGGAACAGTGGGCACAGTGCCTCCTGCAGAAGGGGCCCAAGGCACATGCGTGGGGGGGTCTGCAGGCTCGCCCGAGGCGGCGGGGCAGGCAGAACATGTGCCACTCCCCAGCGGGGGCAAGGGGCACTCCCTCGTCACCTGCCAGACTCCCAGAGAGGCAATGGTTCCAAGGGAACATACGAGCTCAGGTGGGCCCCACATGGAAAGGATCAGGAATGGAGAAAAGCAGGGTGGGGGGTGAGCGAGGAGGTTGCTGGTGATGTTTACTAGGAGTGGAGGCAGAATGGACCTGGAGTTCGGCCCGTAATCAAACTGCTAAATTTAGCAAGATAGGTCTGCTAGGCAAGGGAATGCGCCCTGCCCTACTGGAGGCGGCCTCCAAGAGCGCCCCCTCCAGCCCCAGCATCGCACATCTTGCCTAGTCCCCGCCCACAAGAGCGCGTGGCAGTCGCAGGTCACGAAAGACACACAGCTTGTCTCAGGCAGCCCTGGCTCGCCCGGGCTCCCTGGAACCACCTCTCTGGGGAGCCCCAGGCTGTGCCCGCGCCGTGGAGAGAGCCACAGGGAAGACACTGGGCCTGCTGCCACGCAGGCCCTGCTCAGACGCCGCAGCACCGACCGCAGCCTTGAGAGGGACCCTGAGCTAAAACCGCCGAGCCCGGCCACTCCGACTTCCCCATCCTCGGACCCCGAGTGAGACAACGCGTGTTTGCTGTTTTCTGCTAAGTTTCAGGGTAATTGGCTTTAGTGTGATAGACAGTCAGTACATCTGGCAAGATAGTGACAACTCCGCAGATGGACACCACCAATCCGAGCGTGGGAGAGTCAGGAGCGCGGAGGACGCGCTTGCGGTGGCCGTGAAGCGTCAGCAGCACGCTGCGGGAGCAGCACTGCTGGCTCTGCCCCAACCGCGCACCCCTGCCCGAGGCGGCCGCGGTGGCAGTGCGTTTCATCACAGCCGGGAGGAGGGATGTCTGAGAGGCAGCTTCTTCTGAGGGCTAAGGGCAGGGTGGGCTCTCCCGGGCTTGTAGATGTCCGTCTTGTCCCTGTTCTCCCATTGCCGTCCCTCTGTACTGGCCTGGGCCCAAATTCCCCCTTATAGGGACACCAGCTTAATGGCCTAATTTTTAACTTGGTTGCTTCTGTGAAGACCCTATCTCCACATAAGGTCACATTCACGGGTACTAGCGGGTAGAACTTGGACATATAAATTTTGGGGGAAGACAGTTCACCCCGTAACACTTCCTCACTCTGTGTCCTCCAGTGCACCTGCCTTATTGTTAGGTGAGGAACAAGGAGCCCCATGAGCAGGCAGCATTTTTCCCAGCGGGCCCCCCATCCAGTGTTCTAATGCCACATCCCAAAGTCACCCTGTGCAAAGGGGCCTGCACAAGTGCTCTTTGTGACTTTGCCCTATATGAGGGAAGAAGAGTGAGAATGAAGGCAACCTTCCCAATGCCATTCATGCAGGCTTGCTTTTCAAACTAATGCCCCTGTCAGCCACACAGGGTGACATTCAGATCTGAAGTCATCCTGGTGAGTAATCTGTATGTATATGAGCCTTTTTCTTGTTGCTTAAAATCAAATCTGTAATACTCCTTCTTGTATCACTATTGCTCTTCTAACTGTGTGCCCAGAGGCTACTCTGTGATAGCCACCTACAAAATTTAGAACAAATGTGTTTTTGTAGCCGTTCCAATTATTCAAATGTGAGAGAAATATACACTTTCCTGAAAGATTAAATTTTGAAGTGGACCTTTTTATTTTTTTTCAGCATTTGAAATTCACCTTTGAATGGCTATAAAAGATACAAGTCTTTCCTTTCCCTAGTATCTAAGGGAAGTGAGAAACCCTTTAATGCCTGCCATGATTAGCTTGCTCTGCAGGTTGCCAGGATACCTTGGGAGCATGTGCTTTACTGTCAGGCGTAAATGACCGTGTCCACCAATGCAAAGATTTTATATGCAGAGCTAGAGATGGCATAAGAGAGACGACTCCTCCTGTCATTTTGCTGCAAACTTCCCGCTGATGTGACTGGCAATGTGGGCCTGGAGTTAGAGGACAGCAGGGTTAGTATCCAGCACTTACAGGGAATATATGAACTGTTTCTTTATAAGAGAATGTGATAGTTAACATAAATCTGACAAAATCGTGTAGATCCTAGAGATAGCACAGGATTTGAAATAACATTTAAGTAAAACTCCAGTATGAATCAGAAAACAGATACCAGTAAGGAAAAGTGACTTATTGCAAATGTAGCTTATCCTAGTTAGGTTTCCAAAAACTGGACTAGGACTTGGGAAGAAGTGAGTAATTAAGTCCCTTCTAGTTCTGGTACCTACTGGATGCTGGAACCTCTTTCCAATGTCCCAAAGCTCTGCCTTCCTCCTCCGTAACACACACACAGACGTTGTGCTTTTATGTGGCAGGCATGTGCTACGAGCTAGAAATAAAAACAGGAAGAGGGCCTTTACATTTAAAGAAATCATAGATAAGAGAGGGAAACATAATATTTAACCATGCATTTAATAAATATTGAGTCAAATCTTCTTATAGGCATTAGAATAAATGAAATAACAAAAGAAAGAACTTGCGGGGCTCATAAATGAATGTAGTTCAGGGTGTGCACTGTTAAAGTTTACAGAAGAGCAGAGAAAGGGCCCTGAAATGAAACCGGGAGCTAGAGATAGTCAGGCCATTGATTTATTCAACCCATTTTACAGTGCCTGAGTGCCTCATATATGTCAGCAATTTTGCCAAACACAGTAATGGGTAAGAAAGCCCTGTTTCTGCCTCATGGGACTTAGATTCTAGTTGGGAAGGTAAACAATTAAGCAAGCAATTAAAATAAAGTATTAATAAAACAAAATATTAATACAAAGTTTAATTTTCATGTTAGAAGCATAATTATGAAACTAAAATAATGTGACAAAGTGCCTAACACTCAGAAATGCTTGTTATTTTTGGTAAATCAAACAGTTTTACTTGTATATAGAGAAAACTTATAAACAATAGTACATTGTGATGATTTCAGGAGCAAAGGAGGTTAACACAGGAAGTTGTGATGGATCACATAACCTTGAGTTAAGTACAAGGTCTTTGTTCTCTGTCTCTGTGGACTCTTATTTGTCCAGCCTAGACTAATTTTTCTCTCCTAATTTCACTGTCTAGGAGAGCTCATTAAGAGATTTACCTGATCAGACTAAATGTTTCTTTCCTTAATCCCTCTCATTACACTTCGAACACCCCCGGTACTGGACTAAACATTTGAATTTCATAGCTCTATTAATGCAAACAGAATTTCATCAAGGTCTAAAGATTCCTGGGAGAGCTGGCATTGAGTGTCTTCATTTGAATGCATAAGACAGCAGCATCCCTTGCATATTTCCCTTGTTTACAATGATTCCTCCCATCAGAGCTGAGATCATCAGTGTTATGCAAAATGAATAAGTGCATTTCAGATCCACTAAGTACTGAAATGAACCAAGATCCCTTTATTCAACTTCAGACATGTCTAATAAAGTATTCCTGATAAGATGAAGGAGGCATGGAGTGGTGACCTGCACAGCATTATTAACATTTAAAGGTAATCGATACTCAAGCCAAAATGAAGGAGAATCATGAAAGGGCATAAAAAGCAAATAAAGAGGGAGCAGTCCTGTAAAAGTACAGAACCAGTAAGAAACCTCTGTCACTCTAGAAGAGAGGCAGGGGAGGACCAGATTGGAAGGACCAAATGTGGGTTTTAATCCTCATCTCAGCTCCTACCAGCTAGGAGATCTTGATGGAGTCAATAAATATGTCTTTGCCTCCCTTATTCATCTGAAACACAGGGAAAATAATCCCTCCCTCAGAGCTGCAGTGAGGACTCAAAAATACAGCAGAGTACATGAATGCTTTATACAGTGTGTGGGAAATCAAGTACAAAGAACCACAGATACTATGGAGATGAAATTTCTATTAGAATATATGAAAAAAAAACACTAGTAATAAATTCAAAAGTGTAGGTATAATGTCTAATTTTTATAATAATATGATTAACAAGATTGACCCAAGAAGAAACAGACAAAATAAGTTAAAAATTAGTAAAGAAATTGAAATAATATTCAAAAGTCTACATATATACAATTCAACACTCAACACAAACACATACAAGGAATCATGAAACAGTTGATTTCTTTGTTATGCAAACTAAAATAAGATATTTTAAAATGGCCATAAAACACTCAACTCATTATTTCACTTTGATGAACTTGATACCAGCATTTAAAAAGAGTAACATAAAAGAACATAATTAGAAACCAATCTCATTAGGGACAAATAGGCAAATATCCTAAATAAAAATACCAAAAAATTATTTTCCACAATGTATTAATATTAAAAATGCCTAACAACCAAATAAGACTTCTCTAAAGAACACAAAGATGCTTCAACATCAAAAATCAATTTTAATAATTCTCCATATTTGCAGATCAAAGAAGAAAAATCTATGATCATTTCAAATGATGCAAAAAATGGTAAAATTGAATATTTATGACTAAAAATAAATTTAGCAAGCTGGAAATTAAAGAGATTTCCATAACCTCCTAAGTGGTAGCTAACAGAAAGCCAGAGCAAGCATGATAACTAATGGTAAAACATTAGGTATATTTTATGCAGAAACAAAAGAAAAAAAATCAAATTTTTACCACTACTTTTCAACATTATACTGAAGATCCTAGCTAATGCAACAAGAAAAATTTCTTGAAAAAATAAGAAAAAGAATTATTAATAGAAATAAATCAAACTGTCCTTCAAACAATAAATACTTATTTGCAAATAGTCTGGCATCTCCAAGAGAGTAAGCAATGAATCTATAAAAAATACCTTTGAAAAACAGTAGGCCAGGCATGGTGGCTCACGCCCATAATCCTAGTACTCTGGGAAGCCAAGGTGGGAGGATTGCTTGAGCTCAGAAGTTCGAGACCAGCCTGAGCAAGAGAGAGACTCTGTCTCTACTAAAAATAGAAAAATTAGTGGAGCATCATGGTGTGTGTCTATAGTCTCAGCTACTTCAAAGGCTGGGGCAGGAGGATCACTTGAGCCCAGGAGTTTGACATCGCAGTGAGCTATGATGATGCCACAATCATCATAACAGGGGCAACAGAACAAGACTCTATGTCAAAAAAAATAAAAATAAAAATAAACAACAACGAATAAGAGTGACATGAGCAAGAGAGCAGACTGGAGGTGCCTAGCACTGATTACCCCACAGAAAAGGACCAAAAGAACAGCAACAAAAGAAAAGCTACACTTCAACTAGAGTGTCTAAAGGAGAACACTGGAATACAGCAAGGGATGATGGAAATCCCAGAAGCACAGAAACTCAGAATAGCAGCATACAGAGGGAAGTGAAGTTCCCTGCCTCTGTGAACTCGTCTCCCCAGCTGAGATCAGTTCAAAACCAGGAAGCACTTCTCATTGTGGGGCAAAGATAAGGAGGAGAGCCCCAGCAGCTCACATTACCACCATGGATCCTGTAGTCCTTGTTAAAGGAGAGCTCATAGTTCTCACAGACCCTAAGTCCAGTTTAGGGATCTACCTGAGTCCATAAAACTACCTTGCTCCAGAGAGGGAGCCCCCATTGTGTTTCCCTGACACTCATAAACCAAGCTGCTGCAGAGTACTACCACTGTGAGATGACAGTCACTGCTAGACTGCATCCTGCTCTGGGGGCCAATAGCTACTGCATGTCCCCATCCCTGAGGCCCCACTGTCATTCACCTATGCTCATACAAGAGGCTGCAACACCACAACCCCAATTACACAAAGCCTAGACCCAGCAGAACAGCCATTACCCCAGCACCCAAGCCCACACAGAGCCCTGAACACCAAGGAATAGGCAGTCCTGTACAATGGGTAAGCCAACCCCATGACCAGCAGAACCACTGTATTTCACACAAGTGCCCCAGGGCCTGAGGACCAACTCACCCAGTGGCAATATCCCCAGCAAAGTCATACCACTGCCTCCACAAATACCTGCCACCTAGGCCACCAAGGCATTCATAAACACTGCTGATGTTGACTGCAGCTGAAAAAATTGCTTGAAGACTACACTAATGTGTCCACCTAGAACCAATGCTAGTACCCTATACAATCAATATTCTAGGACTCATCCACATGAAAAAGTCTTCCCCTACAAAAGCTATTCCATAAAATTGGAAGAGACAACTATCCCAACACATGCATGGATATCAAGACAGGGACACAAGAAACATGAAAAAACAAGGAAACATGACCTCTTCAAAGGAAAAGAATAATTCTCCAGTAAAAGACCCCAAAGGAAAGGAAATCTATGAAATTCCTGAAAAGGAATTAAAAATAATGATCTTACATAAACTCAGTGAAACACAAGAGAATTCAGGACAATTCAACAAAATCAGAAAAGCAATTCATGAGTTGAATGAGAAATTAAACATATAGATATTATTAAAAAAAAGAAACAAACAAAAATTTTGTACCTGAAAAACTTAATGAATGAAATTAAAAATACAATTTAGAGCTTCAACAGCAGACTAGATCAAATAGAAGAAAGAAATTTTGAGCTTGAAGACAAGTCTTTTGAAATAACTCAGGTGAAAAAAGAAGAAAAAAATAATTTAAAAGAATGAAGAAAGCCTATGGTACTTACAAGACACTATTAAGCAAATAAATTTTTGCATTATAGGAGAAAAAGATGGGAAAAGGCATAGAAAACCTATTTAAAGAAATAATGTCTGAAAACTTCCCAAGTATTGAAAGTAACAGACATTCAGATCCAGAAGGCTCAAGAGTCCCCAAATAGATCCAGCCCAAAAAGGTCCTCTCCAAGGCACATTATAGTTACTCTGTCAAAATCAAAAGCAAAGAGAGAATTATAAAAAGAACAAGAGGAAATCATCAAGTTGTATATAGGGAATTCTCATTAAACTATTAGTAGGTTTCTTGGCATAAAGCTTACAAGCCAAGTAAGTGGAATGATATAAAGTGCTGAAAGAAGAAACTGCCAGCCAAGAATACCATACTAGAAAAAACTATCCTTTAGAAATGAAGGAGAAATAAGATATACCCTAGACAAGCAAAAGCTGAGAGAATTCATCATCTCTAGACTAGCCTTACAAGAAATGCTTAGGGGAGCTCTATAACTGGAAGTGAAAGGATGATACCCAACATAAGAACATTTCAAAAGTATAAAATTCACTGGTATAGATAAATTCAAAATTAAATTCAGACCAATAAAAGCAAATTCGCCATCAAACTCAGAATACTCCAATAATGTCATGGTGGTATACAATTGTCGAAATCTCTAGCATGAAGGTTAACAGTTGAAGTAGTCAATGATAACTATAGCTACAATAAGATACTAAGAAGCACACAATATAAAAAGATGTAAATTAAACAACAAAATTATAAATTGTAGGATAGAGGCTAAAAGTCTAGAATATTTGTATGTGATCAAAGTTAAATTATCAGCTTAAAATACTCTATTATAAATATAAGATTTTTTATGTAAGCCCCATATTAACCACAAAGAAAAGCAATGACAACAGATAGACAAATGAGAAAGATAAAGAAATCAAAGGTCATCACTACAGAAAACTGCCAAACCACAAAGATAAGCAATAAGAGAGAAAGAAAAGAACAAAGGATATATAAAACAACCAGAAAACAATTAACAAAATGGTAGAAGTCCTCACCTATCAATAATAACCTTGAATTTAAATTTAATTAAGTTCCTCAGTTAAAAGATATGGACTGGTTAAATGGATCTAAAAATAAAGATCAGAAAAAGATGGCAGACGAGAAAAGCCACCAGCCAGAGTGTCTCCGCAAAAAACACAGATTTTAGAAGAAAGCACAAGAAATAAGCAAGCAGACAAGCATACATCGGACGAGGGTTCAGAAGGAGGGATACCTGAGACTATGAGAGACTCCACAGGAGGAGGTTGTGGAAGAGAACTGGAAGGAGAAAGCCCACGAGAAGCTTGGAGACCGGTGACAAGGGTAGGTGGAGCAGCTAACTTTCCCCTCCCTTGCATCTTGGACTGCTGGTGGGATCCTGGGTGATTGGAGAGACCTATCACCAGCCCAAAGATGGCTGTTGCCAGTGAGTGGTGAGCCTATCGTGGACACGGCACCAGGCTCCCAGCTCCCCCGGGACACCTCCAGCCCACAAACTCAAGCCAATCGGCAGGCACCATATTGCCTCATTCTCCCCTCCCCCCTTCCCTACCTGCGACTGCCGAGAGAGACAATTTACCCACCACCCAGAGGCATCTCAAGGGAATGGGACCTTTCCGTTTGGGGCCCTGCAGCAGACTGAGGGGTACTCAGACTATGAGCTCCCTATCTGCCAGCCCTCCCCAGGTCCTGCTGGCCCGGTGACTCCAGGAAAACAGGGCAGATCCCAAGGCTGAGAGACATCGACCCAGCTTGGGCACCTTGTGGGTGACTTAGGACCGACATGCCACTTCCTGGTCTGGTCAGGGTTTGAATTCTGGGGCCCAGGGATCAGACCTGCAGACCAGACCTCATGCACCCAAGTCTTGCATTGCTCTGGGGCAGAGAAGGGATATTTGTGAACGTGCCTACTAAGGTGTGTGTGCCTTTAGGGGCAGATCGGCATGCTTGAGAGGCAACTCTCCTTGAAGTGGAGGGCCATGTCCCCAGCCCAGGCTCATATCCTGGGAAGGGAACCTCTCAGCCCGCATCACAGCCAGGGGAGACCGGCTGGCGTGAGGTCCTGCCCACTGGCAGAGGCCCAGGAGAAGCCGTGGAGTGGGGGAGGGTGGAAAGGAGCGAGACTTGCTCCAGACTGCAGGTCTCAGACAGCCCCACCCCCACATGCAGACTTTCTGGCTGAGTGGGGCCATTTCAGCCCCTCCTGACAGCTTTGCCCAGATGCAAAGAAAAGCCCTTTGGCCCCTGCTAACAGCAACTGTGGTGTTTGAGGGCAGGCTTACCCAACCCAGCTCCGCCCATACTCACTCCCAGACCTGCCCGCACTGAAATGGAAGATAAGGACACACCTGGAAATCCCAAGGCACCACCCACCACGTGAAGCACTACAGTGCCTCTCCAGAGGAACCAGAGCTGGTTACAGGACCCAAAAACAACACTGTAGTCTGCTGCTCCCAGCAACTGCCACCTACTGACAGGGAGGTCCTTCTGCACACCCTTTTACTGCATCTACTGAATCATTAGAGGGTGTGATCGAATCTCACCCACAAACACCATCTACTGGCTCAGAGACTAAACAGGGTGTGTCATTATCCAAACAAAAATCTAAAGGCAAGAAGCAACAACTGATCCAGATGGGAAGAAATCAGCAAAAGAACACTGGAAATATGAAGAATCAAACAGAAAGTGCATCCCCAAAGAGGAACACTAGCTCTCCAGAAATGGATATCAACCAAAGTAAGAACACTAAAATGACAGAAGAAGAATTTCAAACATGGATTGTAAGAAAACTCAATGACATGCAAGAAAAAATAGATAACCAACACAAAGAAACCACAAAAAATCCAGGACCTAGAAGAAAAATTCACTAAAGAAATTGAAATATTAAAGAAAAATCAAAC
>CAUYRT010043432.1:0-26004 GCA_963574885.1 Lepilemur ruficaudatus | reverse complement strand
ACACACACACACACACACACACACACACACACACACATAAAATTGCCTGTAGTCCCAGCTAGTCGGGAGGCTGAGGCAGGAAGATCGCTTGAGCCCAGGAGTTTGAGGTTGCTGTGAGCTAGGCTGATGCCACAGCACTCTAGCCCAGGCAACAGAGTGAGACTCTGTCTCAAAAAAAAAAAAAAAAATAGGTACTGTAAGCATATTACTTTAATTTATGAAATTTCCTCTCAAAGGAAAGAGGTAAAAGAGTTCAAAGTGGCTGCCTGTTGGGCAACCTGCCTGGTGATTACGGAAATGGTGGGGCAGTTTTTCAGTACAAGATTTTCATACTATTTGCTTTTTTAAAACCTTGTACTTTTATTACTTTCATTAAGGATTTTTAAAACTAAAAAAAAATAAGTGTACATATCCTGCCAAAATAATGGTCCTGTTTAGTCTATTTAACACATCCGAGGTCTGTCTGGAAAATATCCAGCCATGTAATATGAAAAATAGAGACATTTGTTGAAGAAGATAACAAGACACAAGAAATATTTATACTACGGACAATGACACTGACACCTCAGTCCTCTTCAAAGTAGGCACCTTGGGACCTCACACAGTTCTCCCAGCATCTCTTAATCTAACCTGTACACATTCAACATTCTTAGGTGTTCTGCTTGTTGCAGGCCTTCCAGAACATGGATCACTTTCAACAGATTCTCAACCTTCTTTGACGCATTTGTGTCACACTTTATTTGTCCTACATTCATTGAATCGTCCCCAAAAGCCTTCTGAATCATTTGAACAGTTTCCACAGAGGAATGTTCAAGCTTAACGCAAAATTTGATGCAGATTCATTGCTCTACTTGCTTAGTCATTTTGAATGCGATGGCCACACAGTACACATGCTCACACAACCACGTCTAGTGCTCCACTGACTTTATTTAGTACAGTGAGGGCGTCATTTTTCACACATGAGCATTCCAGTCCACTTTCCTTGGCTGCCAGGTTACATCAGTGTCATGCAAACCATTCTCATTATGTTGACAATGGCTAGATGCTTTCCAGACAGACCTCGTATGCTTTGAATTCTACTTCAACTGATATTAATATTGCTACTCCTGTTTCTTTTTATTTGCTTTCTCCTCAAAATACTTTTGTTGTATTTTTATTTTCAGCCTGTTTCATTTTAAAATATCTCTTAAGACATAATTAGACTGTCTTTTAACCCAACATGAGAGTCATTTTTATAGTTTTGATTCAGTTATTATTGTTTACATTGTGATTACCTTCTCAGAGGCCTTTCACAGTTGTTTGTTTTTTTTAATTCTGTTCATTCTCTCCTTAATTGGGGAGAGATCTGTCAATAAATAAAAAGGGTAGTGTTCACAAGTACCTCTCACTATCTACTTGTTTATTAACAACTTCTCAGATCTGGGAGATCCAAGAGATTTCAGCTCAGAGAGTTCTGACTGGAAGGCAAGTTAATGAAGTTCTCATTGCAGTTGTAAGCAGTCCCTTCATTTACTGCAGTCAGCCAGCCGGATGAGAGTGGTAATCAATTTCCATCCAACTGAAGCAGATGTAATCTGCAATTTCTAGTTCAAATAGAGAATACAACAAACTATACCATACCACATGCCCTCATGTTTGCTTTTTCTTACGTATGTACAAACCCAGGATACAATTTACCATCCACATGCCTCTCCTAACTGCCATATCATATATCTGGGAAGTGTAGGCTGAACAAATATTAAAAAAAAAAAAAAGGAAAAACCTGAGAGAGCCAAAGAATCACTCACTTAGATCTTAGATTTAGGGGTAGTATTTACTTATTTATTTTGTTTTTTTCAGTCATCAGAGCATAATATGTATAACATTGATAACTGTAGGTGGCAAAAGAATAAACATTTTAATAGTCATATATTTATTTTAATTGTATTATAAAATACTGATTTTACGGAAATAATACATTCACAGAAATAATACAAAATTTTCTTTGTGAATGAAATGAGAACTCAAAAGTAAGTAAAAATTTTTCTTATTTTCCAAGGGGCCTTCTACACTGCTCTGATTCAAAAGTAGAATATATTTAGCCTAAGAATATGATCTCCATCTATCGTCACTGATGATAGAGATGATAAAAATTGCCTCCAGGCTAGTGGATGTATTCTGGCTTCACATTTACCATGTGCTATTGTCAGAGTTGGTTTTGTATTTTATTGGTATTTAATATAAAGTTGGGAGGGGGCACTTAGGTGAAGTAACCATGGTCCCCTTTCATTCCATCAAGATGCTGAACTCACCTCTTTATTACATTTTGACCAGGAACAGTCTAAATGTCCTTTGATAGTAAATAATAAGTATTATGTATAAGGAACAACTTGACCACTGTTAAAAGCAATATAGTGAAGTGGTTAAGAGAGCTGGCTTTAAAGGCAGACTACCTGGGTTTGAATACCAGCCTAGTAACAACTTGCTAAATGACCTTGGGAAAAAATCAATCTGTCAATGCCTTGGTTTCCTCATCTATAAAATGAGGATTCTGTAAAATTGTGATGGTAATGAAATTTATTTCATAGGCATTTGTGTTAAATGAGTTAGTGCACTTCTATAATAATAGCTAATAGCTACTAAGTACTATATATGTGCCTGGCACCATGAGAAAAGCTTTATACATATCATCACACAATACATATTTCACATGGTAAAAAGAAAGTTTTTCATATGTCCAAAGTATAAACGAAGATTATTTTAAACACAAGAAATGGTCCAACTATTTTCTGTAAATGAAACTTACTTTTGCTTTAAAACTGTTCTTACAGCATCTTTCTGTCCCACTGTGTATTGAGAAATAAAGACATCATTTGCTGCAAAATCAAGACATAAAAATATACTTTAGATTTCTTGAAAATTTATTAAGTCTTAATAAGCTACTCAAAAGAATCTTTTTTTAACTAAAACGGATGTTTAGGAGTTCAGCAATAGGATTTCTCAATTTAAAAATGTAAGGAACAGGTGGGGCACAATGGCTCTTGCCTGTAATCCTAGCACTCTGAGAGGCTGAGGCAGAAGGATTGCCTGAGCTCAGGAGTTCAAGACCAGCCTGAGCAAGTGCAAGACCCTATCTCTACTAAACATAGAAAACTTAGCCAGACATCGTGGCATGAGCTTGTAGTCCCACCTACTTGGGAGGCTGAGGCAGGAGGACTGCTTGAGCCCAGGAGTTTGAGGCTGCAGTGAACTACGATGATGCCACTACACTCTACCCAGGTCGACAGAGCAAGACTGTCTCAAAAAAAAAAAAGTAAGGAATAAATTAAGTGACTAAGTAATAATATAATCATCATAACCCCAGACGCTAGGGGAAAAATTTTGTTTAAAAAAAACCTGAGGTCAAATTGGAGACATCTGCTCAAACTCTAAAGAGAACACTGCTTAGAATAAGGTAAAACCAACTGTTTTAATTTTTTGTCATTAAATATTTCAAAGCATATTTTTAATCTATTATCTTACCAAAGACCACTCAAAACTTCCAGAATTACAGGCTGGTCTGATGTTAGTGGGTTATCAGAACTTATTAACATTAGTGTCACTAAAGTTGGTATTCAATCCCTACTGCTAAATTTGACTGGCTTTAAAAAAAATTGTAAAGAAATATCTAATGCCAAATGTATGTGATAGGTTGGTAATAAGAAGATAACCTTTACTGTTGGAAAGCTTTTTCTGGATTTTAGAGAGTCTATTAATACTTTAATTTGGGAGGTAAAACTAATTTAAAATGAAAATAACAAAAACTGTAAGGCTGTTTAATGAATGTCTAAACATCAATTCCACCCTTAAGAAGGAAATTCTGACACATGCTATGACATAAATGAATCTTAAAGATATGATACTAAGTGAAATAAGCCAGTTGCAAAAGGTCAAATACTGTATGATTTCATTTATATAAGGTATCTAGAGTACTCAAATTCATAGAGACAGACAGTAGGATATTGGCTACGAGGGGCTGAGAGGAGGGGAAATGGAGAATTAGTGTTTAATGGGTTCAGAGTTCCGTTGGGGGAGATGAAAAAATTCTGGAGATAGATGCTGATGATGATTGCACAACAATGTGAATGTATATAATGTCACAGAACTGTACATTTTTAAATAATTAAAATGGTAAAGTTTATGTTACATATATTTTATCACAATAAAAAAAATCAGTTTCTATTCTTTTACCTTTTTGTCTGTTGCTCTCTTCTGTTTTATCCAAAGGCAACCCTTGTACTGCAATGTCTTTAGAAAAATCCTTTGGGATATGAAAAGAAAAAATAAGAGACTAAATAAAACTTTATAATTTATTACTTATCAAGTACCATTTACTAACTATGTGACTACTATGTTCTGGGAGGGCAGGACTGTGTATTTTATAAACTTCATTCCCAGTACCACTCAGTGCTTAGGTATCTTGAAGCTACTCAAGGATTTGTTGAATGAATGAGTAATGCACTGTCAGACAAGTGAATGAATAAAAGAACCAGCAAGCCATTGTGGTACTGAGAGTCAGACTCAGAAGGCTCCTATATATAGGTGACACCTACTGGCAAATAACTTTCTGCTCACATGTACAACCCCAAATTTCATCTCTAAGATTCTATTCAATGCTGAGACACTATGACTTTAATTGTACTAGGTTCATTCAATCTTGCTCTTCACCTGCTTTAGACACGTTTTTCCTTTTTTTCGGCTAAATCAGAAAAAGAAAGGAAAAAATCATAAAAGGAAACTGTTCCAGGCTACCCACTGATGACAGATGTTAACTTTATACAAAATAGCCAATAAGACTAACAATACAGTAAAATGCATCTAAGAAATTAATATAAAGAACTCCTACAAATAAGAAAAAGATGTAATTCTTTTTCAATTTTCATGAATTATTATGTAACTCACAAAAAAATGAATACAAATGGCCATATACATGAAGAAAACTCCCCTTTGCTAATTATAAAAGAAATATAAAATAAAATAAAATGTGTTTTTTTAACCTATCAAAATGGCAAAGATTTTTTTTTAATTTTAATGTCCTGTGTTGGTAAAGATGGAGGAAAATAAATCACTCATGATCTTGCTGGAGAGAATATATATTGGTACAGTCTCTTCAGTCTTTTTACATTTTTTTAGAAACAGAGTCTCAGTGGCAGGAGCCAGAGTGCAGTGGCATCATCATAGCTGACCACAATCTCAAATTCCTGGCCTTGGCTGGGCAAAGTGGCTCAACCCTGTAATCCTAGCATTGTGGGAGGCCAAGGCTGGAGGATCACTTGAGGTCAGGAGTTCGAGACCAGCCTGAGCAAGGGCGAGAGCATCCCCATCTCTACTAAGAACAGAAAAAATTAGCCAGGTGTGGTAGCGCATGCCTGTAGTCCCATCTACTGGAGGCTGAGGCAGAGAATTGCTTGAGCCCAGGAGTCTGAACTTGCTATGAGTTAGGCTGATGCCATGGTACTCTAGCCTGGGCGACAAGAGCCGAGACTCTGTCTCACAAAAAAAAAAAAAAATACTCCTGGGCTCAAGCAATTCTCCTGAGTAGCTGGGACTACAGGGACACCACTGCACCCACCTAATTTTTCTTTTTTTTGTAGAGACACAGTCTCACTCTTGCTCAGGCTGGTTGGTACAGTCTTTCAATAGGTAATTTAGAAACATGTCAAAAAGTGTGCATATCCTTCAATCTAATAATTACATCTAGAAATTAATCCTAAGGAAATGGCATTGGATATGCACCAGAATGCTCATCACATGACAGGAACATGAACAAAAAAACTATGGAACACATATACCCTGAACATCTATGAACCCATTAAGTTTCTAGAAAAAAATTCAGTGACATGGAAAGATAGCCTTAATACTACCTGGTTATAAAATAGTATGGTAACATTTCATAAATATATATATATACTTAGGAAAAAAAACCTCAAAATGTTAACAGTTGTTGGCTTTAGTTTTTTTCTCTTTTCTTCTTTTTATTTTCTAAAATAATCTTTTTTTTTTTTTAGTTTTTGTGGAAGGATTAGCACCAAACAGGAAAAGGGACATCCCATCTTCTAGTAGTAGGGAGAAATAGATATAATAGGAGCAAATAGAAATAAATTTATAAATGTGAGGAAATTTACAAATTCCTTCAGTTTTCTCATTAAAATAACATGGCAAAGTCAATCTACACTGTAACCTTGGCACTCACTTATGAAACAAAAACATCATGCAAAAAGGTTGTAGTTTGTGTTATGGTAAAATTATACTGAATTAGATTTGCTTTGCAGGCACATTTTACATTAGGCAAATCTATATAAAACAAGCTGTAAGCCCATATTAAATAAAATGCTGCCTGATTATCTTCACTACAAAGATCACTCATTTATCCTCAATCATACAATAATAAGTCTATCCATACATTTGAGAAATTATTTACATAATGGAATACAATTAGCATTAACCATTTTAAAAAGCCTGCTCAGAAAAGAAACAAAAAACACCAGCCCAAAGGCAAGGCATTTACTCAGGGACCAAGTACACACATAATTATACATTTTACTGTGAGCTTTTAACAAAGTTGTCAAGTAAATAGTCTCAATTTAATTTCTAATTTACCAGCTTTAATTTTCAAAAGATTACACTGTGAAAAACTCTCTTGTTGTACAGACATTAAATTGACAATACATTGGTCAACATGATTAGATGTCAAAGTCTCATTAGGTTTCATGACCAAAACATTATATTATCATCAAATACTTTCAGCATTACAATATAAAAAGTTAAGACAACAGTTTCATATTATTTCTTAAAGAACTGTCCCCCCCCCCAAAATAGACCACATAGTAGTTAGAATGTTATGTAATCACACCTCCCTTTATTTTTTTTAAATTGTGTTGGTACTGTTTCTTTTCCTTTAGCTAAGTTAGTTATTCTCTGGTCAAGAATAACTTTCCCTAGATAGTAACAGAGTTTCTTTTCAGTTAAAATATTTCTTTCAGTGGCCAATATCTCACTAATAGGTATTCTCAATTCTAGGGAATGCCTTTTGTTTAATGTCTTAAATGCTATTCAAGTCACAATTATAGTATATAAAACATTCGTTTTGGTTAAATGATACTTAAATAAAAACAAGGCACATTGCTAATCAAACACAGTTTAAGAACACATTATTTGATGATACTGAAAATTTTAACATAAGCATAAATAAGAATCCTTTTGCTTACACTTTCTGATGCAGTAGGATTTTCTAATGGAGACTGGTGATAATTTCTAGCAGAAGTTAAGTCTGATGAACCTAACAAAATCAAAGAATCAATTTTAGTGATTTTTAAATCTGATCTGAACTTTACATTTAGAAACTGTATAGGCATAATTCAAGAACTATAAACTCCATATTAATGTGGGACTCAATTGGAAGACACTGTCTGCAAAAAAAAAAAAAAAATCAAGAAAATGTATTTAAATATATCCAAACGACAGTTATTACAATTGATACTTGAGAAAATAAGGTTCAGTACTGACAAAGTGAGATAAATATAAAATGTTTTAAAATGTATCAGTACACTGTTGGATGTAAACAAACTATGGCAAGAAATATGTATATGATGTAAAAGTCTGATTTAACAGCAGGCCTATTAGAGTGTCACCACCGTACCGCCCCCAAAAGCACCATTACTAAAGCATTTTGTTGCTTTTCCCCATATATTCATTAATTAGATCCTAAAAATTACCAGTAAAGTGGGTTAAGCCTATGTTATCTTCATTTTCACTGAGCTCTAGACAGGTTAAGTGAATTGGAATATAGAAGCCATCAATGGTAGCCATGCTTTTCTACTATAAAAAGAAAATAGAGCATTTGGGAAAAAGGACAACTGGGGAAAGTAAAGCACATTATACAAGTGTGTCCATCATAGATGTGAACAAGAACAATGTGCAAAAACCCACGTCAAAAAAAAAAACAAACACAAAACAAAAAACCAACCACAATAGGAGATGTTCATGTTTCATTCATTCAATCTATTCTAACACTGTAGACTCTGCCTGGCCATTTTCCCAGGAAATAGACTCAGTCTTCAAACATATGTGCAAACTAGACTTCTATCTTACATTCCAGGAATTTGAACATTAAGAATCCTCTAAATTTTTAAACAAACTAAAATGAAATGAAAATAAGGACTGAAAGATTTTAAAAAGTGATAACTGGTTGAGAAACTATATGGAATCACATACCACTTGATGTTCCATTCAAGCTAGTCCTTGTTCTAACAGGAAGACGTTTATTTGCAGGCAACGCTGGAGGAACACAGGGCAACTCATCTTTCAGCAAAGCCAAATTATCTCCATGATTTGGAGAAACTACCTCACGGAGTCTCCTCGCTGGTATTTTAACCTTTTTTTTCTTTTCCGGGCTAACCTCAGAGCCTTTCATATTGTTGGTAACAAATCTAGTCCCACAGTTCTGACTGAAGAATTTTCTTCTGTGTTTGTAAGACTTCGAAACAAAATTTTCACTTCTTTGCGGACCGAGGGGTAGAAGGAGCGAGGGGAATATATGACAAAGAAAAACGTAAATCTTAAAGTGATTTTAGAACACGCAGTCAACTGTTTTAAAAATGTCTAAATCCACTAAACTTTAAAGTTAAATTTTGGTATTTAATACAGGATTAAAAATGACTATAAAGTCATATGTACCCATTAATCGCAATCAGTCTTTCAATGCATCACGCCAATGATGTGGGGGTGACAAGAGAACGGCCGCATGAGCAACAATAACCATAATTAACAGAGCACTCCCCATCCCAAAAGCCGGTAGCGCAAAACCAAACAGATGTAGAGGCGGAATTAAGGTTTGAGATTAGGCAGTCAAGCAGATAAAATTGAAACGCTATTGTTTTCAAAATCACCCATATGAGAAGCTTAATAGCCCCGTCAGTCAGAGAGAGAGACTTACACACCTTTCTAGATGCAACCATCAGACACCTAAATTCACCCCTCTGGGACTCCTGGACGCCCGGCAAACTCGCCGTCCCAGGTCTAATCTGACAACAGCTTCAGTTGCCCGCTGAGCAACACCCACTTCCTTTAAACCCGCCCTTGAGACACAACACGCATGCGCGCCAGAAAAGCATCCAACCAAAAAGCTAAGTACTCTCCGGTGCTCTTCCATCCTTCTCCGGGTGGAAACAAACTCCCGACAAAATACTTTAAAGAGGGTGGATTTATTTTTTTAAGGTAGCGCACTGCCCCACAAGATTTAACATTAAATAAAACCCGAGAGACTCATCGAAAATCTGAAGAGTTCCCGACTTAGCCGGTAATACTATTTGTGTGTAACAGGGACCGTTTACAGTGTAGCTCTTGGAGACCGTTGGGGACGTGCAATTGAGTAAATTAGGCTTCCAAACAGTTTCGACAGATTCGGGTCGTTATTGGCAAGGAAGTCAGAAATAGAGTGCGTTGTCTAAGCAGAAAACCACAAAAATAATTCTTAGGTGATTTTATAATTCGTTCTTGTTATAGGCCTTTTCCTCTAGATGTCCTCGCCTTATAACGAATCGGCGACGAAGGTTTAAGTGCTCTTGACATCAACGCTCCCACGTGTTCTTTCCTATGGAGCGGCCGCAGCGCCTGCCCTGATCCTGGCACTCTGTCCCCAGACTCAACCCAGCGCAGCCCCCCAGCCTTGTGCTGATGTCGGATGCGAGAGCTTGTGCTTGAGTATGGTCTCTTTTTTCTGCCTTCAGAATCCCTGGTTCCCGGGCGGGGGGCAGCAGGCCATGCTCCGGAAAGGTGGTGGGGTCTTCGGAGGAGGCCGCCGCGTGTACGTGGGGTTGTCGGGGCTGCGGAGCCGGGCATCTCGTCCTCGGGGCGGGTTCTTACCTAGCCAGGGGCCGTGTCAGCGGGGTGAGGGTAGGAACTTGAGGCCCTGAGCGAGCCCCAACCCAAATTTGGGAAGTCAGAGTCTTGTTTTGGGACAGTGAGAGAATTAGACTGTAGGGTAACCACACCATGACCTTGAGCCGACAGGTAGAAGAGCCTCCTTTAACTGAAATATCCTCTCCTGACAGAATACCAGAGATAATACTCCTTCCCTGTTGTGCTAATTTTCCAGATCGCGCTTAGAGCTTTCCCTTTACGCCTTACTAGAGGCCTTAAAATAGATTAATCAAACAAAAAAATGTAGTCCGACGTAAAAACTAAAGAACGAATTTTATTTTTGTACATCTCAGCTGTCTACTTTCATAGAAGTCTAGACTTAAAAGGGACCTTAAAGGCCCCGCTTTGGAGAACCTTTTAAATATTTTTTTGTATCTTGATGAGTTTCTGTAATTAACGATCATTTTTTATATCAGTTACATTTTCTCCTTCCTTATTGGGTTCATAGGCTGTACCTGTTTGTTCACAATTTGTTGTATAATGTTTATTAAAAGATAGAATGACAATGTCAGAGCTGCAAGAGACCTTGGAGATTATTTAACTCACTTATTTTCCAGGTGAAACTTAATATCACAGCTGATGTTAAAACCCACGTACTTAGGCCCAGCTATTTGGGAGGCTGAGGCAGGAGGATCCCTCTTGTCTAGTAGTTTGAGGTTGCAGTGAGCTATGATGACACCACTGCATTCTAGCCCCGACAACAGAGCAAGACCCTTTCTCAAAAAACAAAAACAAAATCCAAGTAGTCTTGTCCCCATTTAGTCTAGCACACCTAGGCTCATACTTTTTGCCTGGAAGCTAGATTTTCAAACTGAAAGCAATATGCAGTAGTCTTTCCAAAGTATGTTTTGCTCTGGTTAATAGTAAGATGAGTATGGCTGTTAATTAATCAGATATGACTTCCTAAACCTACTGCAAATAATCTAAACTAAAAGGTCATCTGGTAGAGTCCTGTTCAGTTACATCAAACAAGTTAGTTCAGATCAATTTAGACATTTGACCTAATGAATAAAAGATACTGATAGCCCTAGAACAAAAAACATGGCTTATGAGATTTTTTCTTTCTTTTATTTCTTTTCTGTTGTTAGCATTTTTTACTGGATTTGATTTCTCTTTCCCATTCTCTTTCTCTACATATATGTATATAAATACACATTTTTTTCCTGAACCATTTGCAAATAAAAGTTAGAGATATCATGACCTTTAACCCTAATGTCTACAGCATAGATCTCCTTCAGGGCATTCTGTTACATAGCCTCAATAAGATTATCATACTTAATATATTCAAATTTCCCCAATTATCCCAAAAATGCCTTTCTTTTAATCTCAAAAATGTTTCTTTTTTGATTCAGGATCCAATCAAGGTCTACAAATTGTGTTTAGTTGTCACGACTCTTTAGCTTCTTTCTTTTTTTTTTTTTTTTTTTTGAGACAGAGTCTCACTCTGTTGCACGGGCTAGAGTGCCGTGGCGTCAGCCTAGCTCACAGCAACCTCAGACTCCTGGGCTCAAGGGATCCTTCTGCCTCAGCCTCCTGAGTAGCTGGGACTACAGGCATGAGCCACCATGCCCGGCTAATTTTTTCTATATATTTTTAGTTGTCCAATTAATTTCTTTCTGTTTTTAGTAGAGACGGGGTCTCGCTGTTGCTCAGGCTGATTTCGAACTCCTGACCTTGAGCAATCCTCCCGCCTCAGCCTCCCAGTATGCTAGAATTACAGGCGTGAGCCACCGCGCCCAGTCTACTCTTTAGCTTCTTAATCGAGATCAGCCCCAAACCCCTTTTCTTTATGACTGACATATTTTAAAAGACCAGCCCAGTCATCCTACAAGCTATCCCATATTGTAGAATTTCTTAATTATTCCCTTATGATCAGAGTCAGGTAAACATTTTGGCTAGAATACCATATAGGTGATGCTGTGTACCTTATTGCATCACACCATGAAACACCTAATGTTGAGACCCATGTTTTATGATGCTAGGTTTAATCACTTAGCTTATAATATGTGTTTGGCTATTTGGAAAATGTTTTTAGGTCTTGGGGTATAAAGGGGAAAATACTAGAGTTTGAAGTCCAAACACTTTACTTAGTATAGTAGGCCCCAGCTGCGCAGTAAGTTTCTTGATACTTCTGAATCATCCCTCCTAGGATTATTAGGACAACCATAAGAGAAGTGTAATGTTTAGTTACTACATGGAAAAATAAGGATAGCATGACAATATGTATTTTTTTAAAAATATTAGTATACATGCTAAAGAATTTAACTTCAGAATAGATAGAGCAAACTAATTTCACTTAATAAAAGGAAGAGGCTTTTTTTAAAAAAAAACGATTTAAGCAACAGAAGTTTGGATTTTATCGAATACTATTAGAACTTGAATGGGTCTCAGTAGTCAAAATATGCTCATTTTTCAGGTAAGAAACAGCCTCCTTGGAGACATTGAAGCAAAAATTGGACAACTTCTCCAGAACAGAAAGGAAATTCATGCATCTGAAAAGGTTTGAGCTTGATGGCTGATAAGATCTTCCTTTACTCTGAGTCCCCCAGTTCTATGTTATATTTTCTTTGGCACAAAAATAACAGCATTGCTGTAATAATTCCCAAGATCTAAGCCAGGGACTCTAGAACTCTCTAATTCCTTCTTTCCCTTTCCAGGTTTCAGAGATATAACCAGAAGGTAACCCCTGATTGGATCTTTGCCTCTACAGCAACAACATTTGTTATAATATCTGGAAACTAGAATCAAATAAAAGGACAGCCACAATCCTTCCTGTTCTCACCATGAAGTGGTTTGTGTGGCTGTTGTGTCAGTCATCATAACTTATGATTAAATTACTGCAAAATGAATGGTGAAAGATTTAAAAGACCTCAAACTAGCAAATAAATCTGAAAATCATTTATTCACTCAGTTTTTTCCAGTATTTTCTAAGAACAATTGCCTACAGTTCTGTGTACCATAATCTTGATACTGGTGCCTATAAAAAATAGCTTTGAAGATTTAAGCAGACTTAAGAAAACTGCTGACTGTTAGTGCTTGAGAGTAATTGTAGGTCTGTAAAAATATTTAAAAATATATATAATCCAGAGATTCTAGAGAAAAATCTTAATGTTAACATAGTGGTTTCTGAATGATAGAACTATTTATCTTTTATTTCCCAAAAACTTAATAGATTATATTTTATAGTGTGATAACCTTTATTTCATTTATAGGAAGAAACATATACTGCTTAAGGAGTGTGTGTGTGTTTATATAATTTTTTTTCTTTTTAAGACACAAGGCCTTACTTACTCTGTTGCCCAGGTTGGGCTGCAGTGGTACAATTACAGCTCACTGCAGCTTCGAACTCCTGGGTTCAAGGGATTAAGGAATGTATGTTGAAAGACATTATCAAGAAAATAATTTTAAATAAAGAACAGTCACACCAACACTGCTTGGGGCACTCCTTGTCTATCTTGTCAAAGACTTCCCAATAACAGCCATCAGTTGTCACCATGAATTATATAAGGGGGATATGGGGATAAAGGCAGCACACTATACCAGTCTCTGAAACTTACACTCTGGGAGGCTAAGGTGGGAGGATTACCTGAGGTCAGGAGTTACAGACCAGCCTGAGCAAGACTGAGACTCCTGTCTCTACAAAACTTAGAAAAATTGGCCGGGCATGCTGGCATGCACCCATAGCGCCAGCTACTTGGGAGGCTGAGGCAGGAGGAATGCTTGAGCCCAGGAGTTTGAGGTTGCTCTGAGCTGGGCTGACACCACAGCACTCTAGCCAGGGTGACAGAGCAAGACTGTCTCAGAAAAAAAAAGAAACTTAAAGAACATTTAAAGATTTCATACTTTCTGCCTTTCTGACCTCTGGTTGAAAAAGTCAATAAATATGAATTTTAACCCAAAGAAATACAAGGATGGGAATAAAGAAGAGAACAAGATTTTGGCATTAGTATTAGCAATCATAAAATTTTGTGTTATAAGTAAGGAAATCAGATCTGTTTTCTTTTTGGTGTCACTTGTAGAAAGTCCAGTTTGCTGCATGTCTTTCTGAAGTACAGTGGTGTACTGTACTAGTTCAACAATACAAAAGGCCCAAGTTCTGGTGGGTGACCTCTTGTACTTTCAGCTGAAAGCCTGTTGGTAAACCAAGTCCTTAATGCGTCTTTTATTACCCTTGTATTTTTTAAGTTCCCACAAAACAATGCTTTCATTTAATACTTCCAAACATGTTGTCTTCCTAGTTCTTGGATCTTTTCAGACTTTTCTTAGTGGGAATCCAAAAGAACTCTAGTTTGGAACTTGCATCTTATTCTTTAGCAAGGACTGCAAAGTTGTACAATGTCATTTTTTTTTCTTTTATTTATTTGTATTTTTAGAAACAGGGTCTTACTCTGTCAACCGGGCTAGAGTGCAGTAGCTCATTCATAGCTCATTTCAGCTGCAAACCCCTGGGCTCAAGTGATCCTCCTGCCAGCCTCCTGAATAGCTGTGATTACAGGCATGTGCCACAGTGCTGGCTGATTTTTCTTTTAAGTATCATAGATTCACATGCAGTTATAAGAAATAATACAAAGATCCCTTGTGCCCTTTACCCAGTTTTGTAAGATGTTACCATCTTACAAAAAGAGTACAATATCACATCCAGGATATTGATACAGTCAAGATACAGAATATTTCTATTACAAAGGTCTCTCCTTGCCTTTGTAACAATACCTTTTATAACTTCCCTCCTGTCCCCACCCCCTCCTTAATCCGTAGTAACCACTGATATATTTTCCATTTTTGTAATTCTGTCATTGTAGGCTGGGCGCCGTGGCTCACGCCTATAATCCTAGCACTCTTGGAGGCCAAGGCGGGAGGGTGGCTTGAGCTCAGGAGTTCGAGACCAGCTTGAGCAAGAGCAAGACCCCTGTCTCTACTGAAAATAGAAAAAATTAGCCAGATGAGGTGGCGCATGCCTTTAGTTCCAGCTACTCGGGAGACTGAGGCAGGAGGATCACTTGAGCCCAGGCGTTTGAGGCTCCTGTGAGCTAAGCTGATGCCTTGGTGCTCTAGCCCCAGTGACAGAGCGAGGCTCTGTCTCAAAAAAAAAAAAAAAAAGGAAAATTGCTGTCATTGTATAAATACAATATGTAATCTTTTAGTATTGGCTTTTTTACTTATAATTTTCCAGACTGTTGTTATGTGTCGATATCTAATCCTTTTTATTGCTGAGTAATATTCCATGGTATAGATGTACCAGTTTTTCTTAACCATTCACCCACTGAAGAATATCTGGGTTGTTTCCAGTTTTTGACTTTTATGAACAAAGTTCTTATAAACATTCACATACAGGTTTTTGTGTGAACATAAATTTTCATTTCTCTAGGATAAACGCCAGACATGAAATTGCTGGGTCGTATGGTAGCTGCATATGACTGCACCCAGCTAATTTTTAAAACTTTTTTGTAGAGATGTGGTCTCACTCTGTTGCCCAGGCCAGTCACAAGCTCCTGGGCCTCAAGTGATCCTTTTGCCTCTCAAAGCACTGGGATGCACCACCACTCTGGGCCTCATTGTGGTTTTAATTTGTGTTTCCCTAACTGCTAATGATGTTGAACATCTTTTCATGTGTTTACTAGCCATCTATCTGTATGTCTTCTTTGATGAAAATATTTTCTCAAAGCTTTTGCCCATTTACTAACTGTTTTCATTGTTAAATTTTAAGAGTTCTTGATATCTTCTACTTACTAGTTCTTTGTTAGATATGCAATTTGCAAATATTTTCTCCCAGTTTATATAGCTCATCTTTCATTCTGTTAATGAAACTTTCACAAAGCATTTTTTTTTAGCAGCAATGAATCCTTGTTAAAAGTTTTTAGAAGTCCCTGATTCATTTTGAGTAAATTTTTATGTAAGGTGAGAGACTTAATTCATAGTTAAAGTTTGTGACTGTGGATGTACTGTTTGTTGAAAAAGTTATCCTTTCTTTATTTAATTGCTTTTACACCTTTACCAAAAATCAGTTCAGCTTATTTGTGTGAATGTATTTCTGGGTTCTCTGTCACATTGATCTATTTGTCTGTCCCTCTACCAGTACTACACAGCACTGATTACTGTAGCTGTATAAGTCTTGAAATCAGGTAAACTTTTATGTCTTTGATTTCTTTTGTCATCGTTCTGTAGTTTTCAACACACAAGCCCTAAATATGTTGTTTTGTTAGATTTTTTTACATTTACTCCTAAATCCTTTTTTTTTGAGTTAATTGTAAATAGCATTTTATTTTTAATTTCAGTGTGCATGTATTCATTGCTAATATGTAGAAATACAATCGATTTTTGTATGTTTATTGTGTATCCTGCAGCCTTGCTATACTCAATTGTTAATTCTAAGTTTTTTTGTAGATCCTATGTTCACAATCATGTTATCTGCAAATAGAGATGGTTTTATTTTCTTCCTTTACAGTCTTTATGTCCTTTATTTCTTTTTCTTGCCTTATTGCACTGGATAGAACTTTCAGCAATATGTTGACTAGAGTGATGAGAGTAGACATCTTTCCTCACAATCTTATAGGAAAATATTGTCTACTTCACCATTAAGTATGTAGGCTATGGAGTTTTTTGTTTCTCAAGTTGAAAAGGTTCCCCCTTTTTTTCCCGGTTTTTCTGAGAGTTGTCCAACTTTTGCTTGAATGTCTCCAGAGAGGCTGTTCTTTACTTGAAAAATGAGGGTATTATAAAATGACTACTGAGGCCTGTTCAAGTTCTTTGATAAAATCCAAACTTCTGTTGCTTAAATCATTTTTTTTTAAAGCCTCTTCCTTTTTATTAAGTGAAATTAGTTTGCTCTATCCTGAAGTTACAATTCTTTAGCATGCATACTAATATTTTAAAACTCTATTATCATTAATGATCTGGGAAACTGTGGGGGGGTGGCATATTACATACATAGAAATTTACAAAATATGAACAATGATTACCTAACTCTTCATTTAACCCAAAAACATTTGTTTATAGATTAACAACCTTTTTTTTTTTTAATTTTTAAATCAGGTGACTAATAAACGTACCAAAAGAATATGGCTGCACAAATACCAGAATCTGATCAGATAAAACAGGTAAGGTATTCTAATTAAGGGAAAGAGAGTTTGCAAAAAAAGTAAAGGCACCACTGGATACAACCATGTCAGTCAAAATAAATGTTTCTGTTTCATTTCCAAAAGTGGATGTTAAACGCTATGGAGCATGTGTATTTTTCATTTGACTGATAAGGAAAAATATTCAACTAGAAAATAAGACTATGTTATAGATCGTATTATACCCATTTAAGCTAGCAAAAGAACCTATAATTTCAGGTATTACAGGATATTTTATCTAAATACAAAATATTGGTAATTTAGTTTCAAAGCACCTTTGTTTTAAAAACCAAATATTAAAGAACCTTCTGATTTGTTTGTAGTTTAAGGAATTTCTTGGGACCTACAATAAACTTACAGAAACCTGCTTTTTGGACTGTGTTAAAGACTTCACAACAAGAGAAGTAAAACCTGAAGAGGTAATGAAAAGATGTTGCTCACTAAAAATTCTACAAGCTTGTCATGAATAATATAAATAGGATCACACTAAACATTTCACTTGTTCCTACTACAGGAATTTGGGCTACCTTTTATGTTCCATTGCTTTAAGGCACTGAAACACCTAAGGACCCCATGGCATTGAGGGATTTTTATTGTTGTTTTTGGTATGATTTTTTGAGACAAGGTCTTGCTCCGTTTCCCAGGCTAGGGTGCAGTGGCATCATTATAGCTCGCTGCAACCTCCAACTCCTGGCTCATGCAAATCCTTCTGTCCTAGCCTCCTGAGTAGCTGGAACTAACAGGCACATGCCATGGCTGGCTATTATTTCTATTTCTTGCAGATATGATGAGGTCTTTCAGTGTTGCTCAGGCTGGTCTCAAACTCCTGGCCTCAAGTGATTCTCCTTCCTTGGCCTTCCAAAGTGCTAGGATTACAGGCGTGGGCCACCACACCTGGCCTCACTGAGTTTAACAATGCCAAATTTAATCTGACGGTCATATTGTACCAAGGCAGACCATTTTAGAGATGCCTGGGGCTGCTGAGTTATCGCTCCACAGCAAAGATTCTTCCTATTTACCTTTCATTCAAGATGGCCTGGCCCGAGAAACTTGACACAGCCTTTCTCTCTGGCCCTGAGAATTCTAGTTGACTTTGGAAAAAGCAAAGCTTGAATCTGGTGGCTCATATTGCGTAGGTGGACTCTGAAAACCCAACCCTATTAGAAGTCTTAACTTTTAATGTCCTTCATCAAAACACTTATATATTTGCTCAAAATGACATAAACATCCTTCAGTGGAAGATGTTGATAAACAAGCATGCCAAGAACCTAGCAAATCTCCATCAATCAATAAGTACTTGTTAAAGAATTGAGTTTAGGAGTATAATATTCTACTTAAAAAGTTGTGAATTAAGTTGAGAACATTGAAAATGGGGTTTCTTATTAAAAAGGAATAAACTTCCTATTGGGTCTACATTTTAACAGTCTGAATAAGAGGATAGGCATGTGGGCTTACACTTAATATTGAAGCATATTTTCAAAAAATCTAGTTCAGAAGCTTCTTGAAGGCAGGGATTCCATTGTTCTTAGTTTATACAAACTGGTAGGCATTCAACATATATTCTTGTCAATGCATTAAAGTATCAACAATTGAGGCCGGGCGCGGTGGCTCACGCCTCTAATCCTAGCACTCTGGGAGGCCGAGGCGGGTGGATTGCTTAAGGTCAGGAGTTCGAAACCAGCCTGAGCAAGAGTGAGACCTCGTCTCTACTATAAATAGAAAGAAATGAATTGGCCAACTAAAAATATATAGAAAAAATTAGCTGGGCATGGTGGCGCATGCTTGTAGTCCCAGCTACTCGGGAGGCTGAGGCAGTAGGATCGCTTGAGCCCAGGAGCTTGAGGTTGCTCTGAGCTAGGCTGACGCCATGGCACTCACTCTAGCCCAGGCAGCAGAGTGAGACTCTGTCTCAAAAAAAAAAAAAGTATCAACAGTTGAAAGCTATGGTCACTTGCTACCCATTAATAATAATATTAAATTCTCAGATATATTCAAAGAAAAGAAAAGCACCCACTGGCTATTCTTTTGGAATACATGCATTTTTAAAAATTGTTATTTTGTGTTGCCTCTTGGATCTTCCCTTTTTATTTCTAGACCACCTGTTCAGAACATTGCTTACAGAAATATTTAAAAATGACACAAAGAATATCCATGAGATTTCAGGAATATCATATTCAGCAGAATGAAGCTCTGGCAGCCAAAGCAGGACTCCTTGGCCAGCCACGATAAAGAAGTCCTGATGGACGGACTTTTGATGAAAGATTGCCAAGAGCTGCTGTGCTGGAAATGAGGAGTCATCTGATGGAACCCCCTGAAAGCAGTAGCTACCATGTTAAACCATCTGTCATGACTATTTGGCAAATGGAAGCCACTGGAGAAACAAATTGCTGCTTACCAGGAATAATCAAAATAGAAGGTTTATATTCAATGAAAATAATAAGATGCAACATTTATTGAGGCCTTAAGATTCAGCATCTTGGTCACTTGATTAGAAAAATAAACCATTGTTTCTTCAATTGTGACTGTTAATTTTAAAGCAAAATATGTGTTCAATCATGTATGAGATAGAAAAAAATTTTTATTACTAAAAGTAAAATAAATGGAAATATCACTGAGCAGTTGTTTATACTATATAGTACCATAGTATTCTGACTGGACTGTGGATACGTTGAAATGTTTTTCAATCAGGATCGTCCTCCAAGTATTCCTGTTCCTTCATGTCTGCCTCAAATTGCTGGTAAATACATAAAATAGTTACTTGCTAATCATTTCAATCCACAATCCTTTTTTTGCCTCCCTTGTGTCAGGGTGAGCATTACATATTCCTATCCTACTGACATTTGCATATATCTTCAGGGAACATCCCATCTGTGACTAGCCTGGGAATTTTTAAGAGTTAACTGTTATGCTCTACTGGAGTATGTTGTTTGTGTTTTGTTCAAAACCTAAGAAGTCCAATGAATGATTCTGAGTCTGATCGACAATATACAGTTTATTCTTAGCCATGACATGGGATCAGTCTAATAAAAAGTGAACCAAAGTTAAAGTAATGTCTTACGACTAATGAATCCTGAAGGAAATCCTAGCATTTGTAGGAAATTCTAGTTGATGTATAAATATACCAAGCGGTTCGGACTGTAAGTGGACTAATATCTGTTAATCAATTGGCTTATGAATGGATTTCATTTGATACCAATCTAAACTTACATTTAAGAGAAGATGAATTAGCCTGTATGCTTATATTTACCAAAGCGATTTCTGTGTTTTATATGTTAATAGAAAGCAGAAGTATTGTTCCACTTTAAAGTTGAAGTGTTGAAACATGTATAATACTCAACAAAATATACAGTTCATTATAGTCAAAGGAACATGAAAGAATAGGCTTGCTTCATTTTAAAGCAAGAACAACAACCAAAAATTCAGAGATTGCACTCAAAATTTTAGCCAATTCACACACGTACTTCGCAATTTCTACATAGTCAAGCCCAACGTGGATTTTATCATGTACATTTGTCACAGATAATTAAATATGTGCTCACCTGGCAAATAAGGGGAATTTTGTGCAACAGCATCTCAAATACCTTGGGAGGGAGTGTGTGTTTGAAAACCTTCAGAAGTTCCTGTGGTTGCCCACACACTAAAAGGGCATTGCTGAGATGTTCAACCCCCATTCTGTGTTCTCCTGAAACAGATTGGTAAATTTTGAGCAACATTTTAAAGTTCTTCAAAACAGAGATTCTACAAATTACCAAGAAAGCAACAAGCTTCAAAAATTAAAAAGCATATCAAACTAAAGACTATATATACAAGTCTTGTGAAGAGTAGAGTACAAATGGGGGAAATGTTGAGCTTCACCATGGTGAAGCTGCACTATGAATAATTTATGAGGCAAGTTACAGTAAGTGTATTCTTACTATTTAGAATTGTACTCTTGCACTGGAAAAGTTCATGTCCTGCAATTTGGGTACGTGAGGGAGAGGGTACTGAGGGTTTTTTTTTAAGGTGTGGACTGCTTTTATTAACATGAGATGCGTTATCTTTACATGTGTGATTGGTAAAATATTACAAATAAAACATCTCTTCTAGCTAAATGAAACTTTAAAAATAGATTTCATTATCACAATTGAAACAAGATTTAGTGTAATGTGAAATATATATCCAGAGGAAGAAAATAAGAAATTTATGAACTATGATTTCTAAGTAAAGTTTTAAAATGAGTTTTAGGATGATTGGCTGTGAAGAAACAAGGAATAAAAATTTGTGAAGAGTAGAAATTAATTATAGCATCTCTGTTTAAGTTAGAACATGGAATGAATTAGTCTTACTCCCTTGTTTTACTTTTAGGAAACCGAGGCAAAGATCAGTGAAACAGTTTAAAGTTTGAAAGCTAATTAATGCCAGAATTAGGAATAGAACCAAATTTTCTGACCACTGAGATTAGAGTACACTGCCTCTCTTCTGGTATTGTATAATTACAGAAATTGATATTTTGACATACTTCATATAAGTAGGTGGGAAATATATTTCATTGCAGTGAAATATATAGGGTTCTTATTAACTGAAACTAATTTTCCATTTATTGGTTGAAATACATGGTCATATGAAAAGGACATGACAGAAAAAAAATGCTTTCCAAAGATTTGTATTAAGCTTAAACTGAAAAACCTTAAGAGACATGACCTGACTTAGGTACACAAAGCCAGCTTTCTCAATATGATGTAAATTTTTAAGACTTAGGTTTTGTGTCTATCTAGATAACTAATTTTACATTTTCAACATGAAAAATTTTCATTGAGTTTTTAGTAATGTATTAATAAGGTATTTGTCACATGAAATACTGTACTAGTATTTCACTAAGGTTTATTTGAAATTAACAATATTATAGCTTCATGGAGCTGATACGATTTGGTCAATTAAGTCTACCAACCAATAAACTCAGTCACACCAACTCCTTAGAAATTTCAATCAAAATTACTGGGCCTATGGTCCTTTATGGACATAGCCACAACTGAGATGGCTGTAGAACTATGTTCTACCTGGTAGCAAAGAAATGAAAATTGGGGAGATAGCAAAGGAGAATGGAGAATGTTGGGAAGATTGTACAAAACTGGGTGAAAAATTACTTTAGAATACTATACTGGTTCTCAATGTTGGATTTATATTGTAATAATCTAGGGAAATTTTAAAAAATACACCTGGGTTCCACCCCATTCTAATTTAATTGGTTTGGGGTTTGATGGAGATTAAAAGAATAAGCAGCCAAGATCGAAAACTGCATTAAAATTATATAAGTATATATATATAACCCTTCTAAAAACAACAGGATGATAAGAAAAAGTATATACCCTTAGAGAGCTAATGTATCAATTTAAGGGTTCACAGAAAAAATGTTATCACCTATGAAAAAAAAATTTAAAAACCCAAGTTTGCAATTTTTGTTCTAATCATCAAAATATTTGTAACTTATCCACCTCTAAATCTAAACTATTACATAATAGCTGTTAAACATAAAGTGAATGGGAACAAAATGTTATTTTTTTCTTTTGACTTATAATTCAGAATTTTCTTCCTTACCTATATACTACCCAATTCAATAAAAGTTAAAGTTGAAAGGTTTTATCTCTTTTAATTGACCCATATCCATATCTAGGGATGAATCCAGATTTTGTGAGACCTCTAGCTTACACAATTTGAGGGCTTACACAATTTGTTTAAGAAAAAGAATATAATTCTTGTGTGTGGTTTGTGGGTCAAAAAACAAAAGAATATAAAATTATGAATGCAAACTTATTATTAGGGGGCCTTGGACGAGGCCTTTGCAAATGAAGGTCCTTAGTTTAAGTTTCATTAGCTGTGTAAAGTCATTCCTGTTGATATCATTTAAGTCAGTTCTAACCATTTTGCCATAAATATTTGGCAGATATATTTAATCCACTTAAAAAATTATTCCATCTAAAAGCAAAGATCAGTACTCTAAAATACTAAAATTTCAAATTATAATTAACGTGCCATGATTTTGAATGGCTGCAACTTTTTTCGTTTCTCAAAACCTTTATGTAGTTTTAAGTCATTGAATAAAGTAAAAATCTTGGGCATTGCTGTTACTGTGAGTTGTCTAGCATCATGACTACCTCTTTGTTTTTATAAATCCTGGAGAATGCTACCCACTTACATACAGGTTGAAAAATTCTTTTGGAAAAAGGCAACAGAATGGAAAAAACAGGTACAGGTATTGTGATATACACAGGAGTTTGCAACACGTAAAAAAATACAGTACTTGATGGGTATAATGCTGATTTACCAGTAACATCAGTCATCCCTTAGATTAAGAAGTCTTAAGACAAATTCTTTTCCTTTCCAGGGTTTAACACCAGAATAAGAACATTATGATTACCATATATAATATTTATACATATATACATAATATATATTATCTACCATCAATATTGATAGTATCGTGAAATTTTGTCAAATCCTTCTGGAATTAGGTGGAAATAAATTATAATTCAAAATATAGTTTATGACCACTAACTGTATGGTAGCCCCTACAGGCATCACCACATTAAACACATTACAAGAATGGTCATTCATAATGATTTTACCAACAAACGTATTTTATTAAGAATATTCTAAGAAAATTGGAAAATTTTGTAAACCAGTCAAATTTTTAAAATTCTGATTATTAACATTAAGTGATTTGTAAAATTCATTTACTTAAAATTTTCCATGACAATAAATGAGGTGTTCTCCTGTTTGGCTTTGTTTTCCCATCTGCCTGTTTTTGAGACTTCCAACATAAACTCAAACACTAACATAGTGGAGGGGGACAATGTGACGAAGTGAAAATGCTGGGACAGTTTCTCTTTAACTGGAACAAATTGGTTAACACATCTAGCTAGTTATTTGACATACAAATAATAAATAATTCTTGAACATCAATTTTAAAATAACTTACAAAAGAATGTTACATTCCTACCTCTAGATAACCAAAGTTCTCCCATCCGTACCTCTTGCAAAAAAAGTTGTTGCCATTTTTCATTCTTTTCTGGATCCCACAACTAAAAGATTCATAAAATATTTAACAATGAGTAATGAATGTAAGGTATATAGTTACTGATCAAAATTATTTTTATTTAAAAAGGATATCCTGAACCTAGTGTCTAAATCCAAAGTATAGCAAATGTAGCTGTTCTTTATAAAATTTAAACCAATTTTCTAAAATGGAGTTACAGTTCCAGTTGATAAAAATACATGGCATATTTAAGTTAGGTTGAGATGCCTGCAATAACTTTTATCCATATTTTACCCAGCTTACTAGGTACACAGCAGAAATCCTACTGTAGTTAATATAACTATAACAAAGGTAGTTTTGTATGTTGCAAAATTATTTTGTTGCCTGGGATATTAACAGTGCTTGTTGATTTCGTTGCAATGACTTCTCTGGCCTACAGGGCTATTTGCGGTCATTTTGGTCTTTTGGTTTTGATAGCTGTTCATGCAGCAGCAAATCTCTAGTAAGGGAGGCAAGCAGCTATGCTAAGGCTTCTGTACTTAAACCCTAAAAAAGGAAAGAGGCAAAGGACATGGTGAGGGGTTGGCAGAGCAGTTTGTGAGTGTTCAGAAGGATACGTTGGTTTGCTGCAGCCTGGTTCATGAAGGTGACCATGGCCACAAGATGGTGTCATCATTGGTATATGCCTACGGCTGGTATTTCAAGGTAGAATGGGCAACCCCTAGCCTAAAATGTCAACTTCACTGCCAGTCAATTCAGCCTCAGTCTTTTATATCCAGAGGGTTTTTGTGTTTGTTTTCCCTAAGAATTCTCTTTTTAAAATGGGATAAGCCTAGAGAGGGGCCTTTTAAGCTTTTATCAGCAAACATGCTAATGATCAGTAACAACCACAGGTTCCATTCAGTAGATGTTTAGTGAGCACTAGCAAGGGCAGGAAACTAGGAAGAGCTGGAAGGAACAGGAGACTAAGACCTCTGTGCTGATCCCCAAGGAGCCCACAGTCCAACAAAGGGAAAGGGATCACATAGGTACAATAAGAAGTCCGATATCCTCTGGGGCCCAAAGTACAAACACATTACATCATGGTTGGAGAATCAGGGAGGGTTTCCCAGAAAAGATAACATTTGAGATGTGGAGAGGTGCATTGAAAAGTTTGATGAAGAAAGTACAAGCAACACAAAACTGCAGGGAACATATCAAGTGATCTTATTTAGCTGGGTTATGATAGGGTGAATGTAGCAACAATAATAATTATTACTGAAGACCAGCTTTAGAATAGGAACTTTACATGTATTATTTCCAATCCTTAGAAAAATAAGGCAGTCAGTATAGAATAGGCACCCATGGAAGTCGTGTTGCCAAGCTGAGGTTGGTCTTTAATCTGCAGAGTAGGAAGCTACTACAAAGAGTTACTTATTCAGAGCTGCAGTTTAGAAGGAATTTACGCTGACAGCATGATTAGAGGCAGGGCGACAAGGTAAGAAATTATTGCAATACCCTGGGTAGAAGGTAATAGCATGGAAGCAATGGAAATAGAAAAGGAGTGGGGGATATATGAGATAGATCATAAAAAAAGTAGAAATTGGACGTTGATTATGGTGGATGAGGTTGATATTTAAGCATGATGTGGCCGGGCGCGGTGGCTCACGCCTATAATCCTAGCGCTCTGGGAGGCTGAGGCGGGAGAATAGCTCAAGGTCAAGAGTTCGAAACCAGCCTGAGCAAGAGCGAGACCCTGTCTCTACTAAAAATAGAAAGAAATTAATTGGCCAATTAAAAATACATAGAAAATGTTAGCCTGGCATGATGGCACATGCCTGTAGTCCCAGCTACTCGGGAGGCTGAGACAGAAGGAATGCTTGAGCCCAGGAGTCTGAGGTTGCTGTGAGCTAGGCTGATGCCATGGCACTCAGTCTAGCCCGAGCAACAGAGTGGGACTGT
>CAUYRT010043430.1:0-66168 GCA_963574885.1 Lepilemur ruficaudatus | reverse complement strand
TAGAGTACATACATAGTGCTCCAACTGTATCTACGTACAACCAACACTCCATTTTAAGTGTACAATTAAATGATTTTCAGCGAATTTACCAAGGTGTACAGTTAATCACATGAATCAATTTTTGAGGAATTCCTTTCCCCTATTGAGACCCCCAGTTCCGCTCCCCAACTACTTTCCAAGCACATCCCCCCCCACCCCAGTGACCCCCCCCCGGGGGGGCCGCCGTGGGGGTCCCCCCCCCCCCCCCCCACCCCCCCCCCCCCCCCGCCGGCCCACGGTGGCGGGGGGGCATATGCTTCTGCTGCTCTCTGGAGGCCGTGCATTGCAAAGCTGTGCTTTGGTGCTGAGGCTGACTTCTCATGACGGCCAGGCTGGCCCAGGTCCTGCCCTGGAGAACTGCAATGAAACACACACCTCCTGAATGTCCATCACAGGCAGTTCCCGAAACAGGCTCTATGCCAGGGGCCGCTCTTGCAGGAAAAATATTTTCTTTTAAATTGTATACTGTATCTGGCTTACTTCTGAGCTCAGGGACAATGACCTTCATCATTCATACGATAAGCCAAGTCTGCAATGAAACCATTTCAAAAAGCAGTGTGTCACCATCAATTTTGGCTTGAATCTGGCAGCGCAGAAATTAGCTCCTTTCTGAAGTTTAAGTTTATATTCCTGGCTCTGTGTGTGTGTGTGTGTGAGAGAGAGAGAGAGAGAGAGAGCGCGCAAATGGATAAGAGAGGCCCTGAATGGAAGGACAGAGCTCAGTAGAACAAACCAGCAATGCTTACTCAGTCTGTTACATCCCTTTCCCAAGGGAGTACGTCTTTGTGTTATTTGCTTCCAACCCGGTTTTATAATAAAATCTGCTGTCTTTCATATCTAGTCATTCTTGTGTAGTAACGATCCAATGGCAATCTGTGTGGCCCTGAGGTTAGCAATCCCTAAGGGTCTTGCATCCTATGGTGTCCCAGGTGAAAGGTAACAGCCTTTGTGGCCAGGGCAAGTCCACGTGTGTCCACCATCCCCCAGCTACGACTTGCCTGCCTCCTGGATTTTATCAGGCGAAATCCTATTAATGGGAATAGTAGAGGCTGTTTTAAAGAGGAAGAGAAATCATGAAAGGCCAGCAATGTCCTTAACAGGTTCCCATTTGTCCGTTGTCATAATGATGGTAGCAATAGAGAATAGGTATGGACTAGTAATTAACCAGTAACTTTACAGAGCCTTCTAATATAGGCTATATTCATGTACGTACATATGTGAAATAAGCCTCTAGTTCTCACTTTATGTCTCCCAACACCCTTGTGAGATAGGCATTTATATTATTGATATTATTAACCTCAATCCATAATAAATGAATTTATAAATAAATAAGCCTGATGTTTCAACAGTGTGACTTGCTTAGGTCACAAGTTAGTGTATAATAGAGGTAGATCTCTAGACTTTGCTAATTAAAGGACATTAGTGGACCAGCCACATGGACAGCACCTGGGAGCAAGTGAGAAATGCAGGTTCTTGGTCCCCACCCCAAAAGGCTGAACCAGAATCTGTCTTGTGACAAGACCGTAGGTGATTCTTTTGCACAGCAAAGTTTAAGGAGCACTAGATCAAGTCTCTGTTATGATGTCATGGTCTACTGCCATCCCACCCTGTATGTACCTGACCTCGTCTGTTACAATGTCATGGAAGCTTCAGTTCAGTGGGTTTTCTTTTTTTTTTTTTTTTTTAATCACTGACTGCCTTCTTCCTCAAAGCTTCTCACCAGGATGATTTTCTAGGAATCTGGCCAGAAGAATGAAGAAT
Source organism: Lepilemur ruficaudatus (assembly GCA_963574885.1). Classification (NCBI taxonomy): domain Eukaryota; kingdom Metazoa; phylum Chordata; class Mammalia; order Primates; family Lepilemuridae; genus Lepilemur; species Lepilemur ruficaudatus. The sequence continues at coordinate 64,368 of CAUYRT010043430.1, read as the reverse complement.
CACACAGTCCAGGGCCTCCATTTATCCTTGGCTTTTCTTTCATCTGAGAAGACATTTCCTCTCTTTCCCAATGTTATCATTACTAAAAAACAAAAAGAAGCATCACTACAAAAAAAAAAAAATAGAAATCAGGAAAGGAAAAGAAAGTATGCTTAGTAGATAATTTCCTGTTCCTTCTGATTTGAAGAGCTGCTCCAAAAAGCACACACCATTATGACAAAGTTCGGGAAGGCAGAGGAGAGCTACAGATGGAGTTATTTTGTGGCATTTTGTTGTTAATGTTCTCTACCAGGCAGCGGGCACAATTTTGCTGCATTTGTCTCAGCACTGTAGCACACTCTGTTGTGAAATTTTCACAATGAAAAACAGAGTGGCTTAAATATGAGCAAAATTATATCTCTCGCTGGGAGATCCAGGCAGTACTAGACAGTAACTAGATCAGGCCTCTACAAAGATGTAAATTAGCAAAGACCATTGGCCCAGGAACCTGGAGGTTGAATTCTGTACTGTCTGGCCTTTGCCCAGTCCACCTGTTTCTACTAAATATCTGTAGGTTTACCTATTACTCTGAAACCGAAGAAAAATAATCTGGTATGATGTGTCAATTGCTCTTGCTCTGCTTACACATGGAGTTTGGGATTAATTTATGCAAAGCAGTTGTATCTCATTTACCTAAATGTTTTATTGGGATAGATATTATGTCTTACTGGGGAACATCTCCCTACCTAGTATTGTAAAATAAAAGCCATGTTATACTTTGACCATTATTAATTAGACATGCTAAATAAAAGCCTATAGAATTACCTGAGCCTGCACAAGTTTGGGATTAATTCATGTCTGGTCCATGGTCTGATTGCTGAAGCTCAGGGTGCTGTAATGGTTTGAAAAGCTGACAAACTGCCCACTCCCACCCAAACCAAGTAATGTCTGCTAAGTCATTTGGATTTCCCAAATTTTACTGTATTTCTAAATATTTCATTATTCCAATAGCTATATCTTGCCTGATACACATTTTTTATTTTAAATTAAAGGGATTTGTTGTTTATTTTCTTTAGGTTTCATTTTTGTTTTTTTCAGAGTTAAAAAACATAGTGCTCAAATAGGATATGAGGCAGGTGAAGGTTGGGAACTGGATCAAGGGCACATGTTTCTGAAACAGGTATCTCAAAATCCACTTCCCAAATGGAAATAGTATCTAATTAACAAATACAGAAATTTTCAAGTTTGTGTTCACTTTATCTTAAATATTAAAACTAGATGCTGGGAGGACATGTAGGATTTGAACATTATCTCTAGTGAAATGAAGACCTAACAGCCTAGAGGCCAGAAGAGAAATACGTCATCCCTAGATGGGATGATTAAGTCAAATAAGCACCTTCAAATGGGAGGAAAGCTCGCCGTTCCAGACTTGCTTTCCCATGTCTATTTGCAGAGTGCCATATGGTTAATTATAGGGTATTCTTCCATCCAATCCGTATTTACTTATCCCTCCAATGAGCCAGTGACTGAGAGCAAAGTCCCTGCTCTCTTGGACCTCACATTCCAGTGGCTGTTGGTTATTACAACGGCAGAGAAGGGAAGTGACCTGGGAGAGCCATAATGTTTTACTACGGAAATGGATGTAGCTTATACTGATTTTTGTGGATATATTCATGGGAGCTGGACTAAAGCAGTTTCCCAGTTCTCAAGATGCCTGTATATTTCATGATGCCAATCACCTTTAGGAGACACTGAAAGTCAGGGAGTCTCTGTCTTCACATTTCCCTGGGAAATGACACGGATATCACAACTACTGAAGGGCTCCAGGCCCTGGAACAAGTTTCATCCAATTATTAAAATCTAGGTTGTTATTAATAAAAACAAAACAAAAGGGGGCACTGAATGACCCACTTCCAGAGCTCAGGTTCTGCCCCCCTAATTGATCCTCCCTGGGTACCCACCGTAAGTGGAGTGGACGCTCACATTTACTCTGCCCACCACGGAGTAAGCTGTACCAGTGGGTAACCACAGTGGCTGTTATCTGTCAGCAGTTATTACTTCCCATTAAAGCTAAAGGGAATGTTAATAAAAAATGTTACAGCATGCTTTGTAAAATTCACAAACCCTTTTAATATCACCCACTGCCAAACTGAATATAGAGGTTTGCCTAATCACAAAATTTTACCTCTCACATCTTCTCCCCATCCTCATTTCCAGACACTTAGCACCCATCCAACTTGCAGTGAGAAAGGCTACATTCAATTACTCAATGCAGAATTCAAACACATTTACCAAAGGTTATTCTGCAAGACTCTTGTGTTTTGTCTTCCCTTCTGAAAAGAGTGTGCATTGAAGGTTGTCGACCATTCTCCCTGAGCCGACAGCTTTATGAGGACTCAGAAGCCTCGCTGCATCCTGAGGCAGCTGCAGGGAAGCTGAAACAATGCTCTTCCATAAATAGGCTTTGTCTGCCGGAGCTGGCAGCAACTGCTCCAGAAAGAGTATGCGGGCAATATGCTCCTGTGTATTCCCCATAGGCACTTAGCATTCCTGCGCGCAGCTTCCAAATCTGTCATCTTTCAATTCTGCTCTTGCCAAATTCCTATTCTGCCTGGTCAGGGACTTAAGACATAAGCTTCTTTTCTAGTCTCTGGGGTCCATGGTCATTCTAGCCTTGTGAATGTTCCCTTTCTGGGGGGGAGGGGTACTATGGGACAAACTCCCCTTGGTTTAAGAAGTGAAATGCATCTCAATGCCCACAGATGCAGGTGGTAATCAATAGTTCTAAATGCAAAAATGAATGATCATGGGTGAAACCTACAATCAATAAATTGTAGACCCTGAGGTCTTTCTGAGCTCCTAGTCATCTTAGTGTCTACCCACTGTGACAGTCCTCAAAATGATCTGAACAGGCATCTCGCTAAGGGGAGAGGGAGTGAAGTCAGGAGGCTCAGCTAGCTACACGCAGTGACAAAGGTGTCATCAGAGCACATGCATCCTGCTCCCTATTTGACCAACTTGATTTGAGTTATTAAGGCTTCATAGAGGAGGAGATCTATGGGCTGGGTTTTAGGGTAAATATCTAGGTGCGGTAAGAAAAAAATAAAATCTGAGAAAATGTATAACTGTGTGTGAAGACAGACATGCTAAGAGATGGTGTTCTAAAAAGTTCAAAGAGCTCAGCAAGGTAGCACACAGAGTGCATGAGAGGGAATGGACAGGAAAGAGACTATACCCCCTTTGGGTCCAGCCAACAGAGGGACGGACAGTCCAGCTTTCAGGCTCCACTAAGGAATGTGTATGTGTCTCATGGATCGTAGGGAGTTGCTAACTGACATGATGAGGTTTCCATTTAGATAGATTATTACGCTATTTTGCTCACACAAAAACAGTTGTCCTCAATATTGGAAATTAAAAATATCAAACATTCAGAGTGGATCTAGCTATACACCCATGATGTTAAGAGAAGAATTGCTGAAGAAATTCAGAAACTCTCCAGAATTAACAGGCTAGCTAGAAACATGACAAAGATAAAAATCATTCCTTAGACATGTGGATTCAGTTTTGCCATGTGACTTGGCATTTATAACAAGCATTTGAGTTAATGTCTAGGAGAGAACAACTTTAGAGGGTGGTTAGACAGACTTTTTTGAAGAAGAGGAATTTCTATTATGTTTTGATGGATACGAGCAGTGAAAATTGGAGAGGAGAGTAATAGAAAAAGAGAAAATTATTTGTGGGCTACATAGAGCTAAATTATTTGGTTAAAAAGACGAGCTGTAGAGACATCAGGGGAAAATGACTAAGGTGACAATTCTAGGGGTGAAAACAGCTGACTGCATTTGTTGATGCTGCTGTTGGGGCATGTGTTCATGCATTTCTGTTATTGATTTTACGGAAATTGCTGATATGGCCTCTGGAAATGTTCTAAGTTTTAAATCATCTTCCAAGTCACTTAATTATAAATTACAGATTTTATAACAGCATCCAAAACATCCCTGACACTCCAGGATTCTTATTTCTCTTTGACCAGAACACTCACTTGGAGGAGGCCAGAGGGTTTGTTTTGCCTGGTTGATTGGTTGGTTTTATTTTATTTTATTCTATTTTTTGCTTTTTTTTGTTGAAATAAAATGCACATAACATAAAATTTACCATTTTAGCCATCTTAAAGTATACAATTATATTAGTAAGAGTTCTGAAGAGAGATAGAGCCAATAAGATGATGATGATAGATAGATACATAGATAGATAGATGATAGATAGCTTAGCAGATGGATGGATGGTTGGTTGGATGGATGGATAGATAGATAGATAAGGAGAGAATTTATTAGGGGAATTGGCTCACGTGATTATGGAGGCTGAGAAGTCCCACGACAGGCCATCTGCAAGCTGGAGACCCAGGGATGCTGGTTCAGTCCAAATCTGAAAGCCTCAGAACCAGGAAAGATGATGAAGCTGAAAGTCCTCTGAGGTTGAAGGTCTGAGAACTGGGGGTGGGCGTTGGGGGGTGCTGGGGCATTCCAGAGTCCAAAGACCAGAGAACCTGGAGTTCTTATAAGCTCTTATAACCAAAGGCAGGAGATGAAGGGTGTCCCAGCTCCAGGAGAGTGAATTTGCCTTTCCTCTGCCATTTTGTTTTATCCAGGCCCCTGGTCAATTAGGTGGTGCCTGTCCATCCAGAGGGCAGATCTTTTCCACTTAGGCCACAGACTCACATGCCAGTCTCCTCTGAAACACCCTCACAGACACATCCAGAAATGATGGTTCACCAGCTAAGTATCCTCTAATCCAAATTGACACTTAAAATTAGCCATCACAACAATGTTTCAGTATATTCTCAATGTTGTGAAACCATCACCACCATCTCATTCCAGAACATTCCAATCACCCCTTCAAAACAAAACTGTTTACCCATTAACTAGTCACTCCTCAGAGTCTCTCCCCCAAACTCTGGCAACCATAGATGTACTTTCTGTCTCTATGGATTTTCCAATTCTGGATGTTTTATGTGAATGAAATTAAACAATATGTGACTTTCAGTTCTGGTTTCTCTCACTTAACACAATGTTTTTCAAGGCTCATCCATGTTGTAGCATCTATCAGTACTTCATTACTTTTCATGGCTGGATAATATTTTATCATATGTATATACTACATTTTGTTTATCCCTTTATCTGTTGATGGACACTTGGGTCGTTTCTACTTTGGGGCTATTGTGAATAATGCTGCTATGAACATTGATGTCCAAGCATCTGTCTAAGTCCCTATTTTTAATTCTTTTGAGTAAGTACCTAAGAGTGGAATTGCTGAATTGTATGCTAATTTTATGTTTATCACTTTGAGGAACCACCAAACTGTTTTCCACAGCTGCACCATTTCATATTTCTACAAGCAATGCCAGAAGGTTTAAATTTCTCCACATTCTTGCCAGCACATGTTATTATTATTGTTATTCTAATGGGTGTGAAGTTGTATTTCATTATGGTTTGCATTTCCCTAATGATTAGTGATGTTGAATATCTTTTCATGTGCTTATTGATCATTTATACATCTTCTTTAGAGAGATGTCTATTCAAGAATTTTGTCTATTTTTTAGCTAGGTTGTCCTTTTGTTGTAAGAGTTTAAAGAATTCTTTTAAATTTTTTTATTTTTTATTCATGTATAATAAATGTACACAGATTTGGGGTATATGTGATAATTTAACATGTTCATATAATTTGTAAAGGTCAAATAAGTATACTTGGGATATGCATCATCTTAAATATTTGTCTTTTCTTTATACTAAAAACATTCAAATTATTCTCTTTCAGCTATTTGGAAACATACAATAAGTTATTGTAAGCTATAGCCACCTTACTGATCTAACACTAGGTCTTATTTCTTCTATCAAACTATATATTTGTACCCATTAATCAACTTTTCTTCATCTCCCCTAGGTGTTTTATTCTTTTTCATTCTATTGTGAAGGGAATTGTTTTCTTAATTTCCTTTAAGATAAGCCGCTACTATTCTATATAAACACAACTGATTTTCGTATATTGATCTTGTAGTCTACGACTTTGCTGAACTCATTCATTAGCTCTAATAGTTTTACAAGTGGAAGGGTGATTCTTTAGGATTTTCGACACATAAGATCATGTCCTCTGCAAAGTAGAAATAGTTTTGCTTTTACTTTTCTAACTGTATGCATTTATTTCTTTTTCTTGTCTAATTGTCCTGGCTAGAACTTCCTGTACAATGTTGGTAAGAGGTGCAAGAATAAACATCCTTGCCTTGTTTCTAATCCCAGGGGAACACTTCCAGTCTTTCTGTCAAGTATGATGTTATCTCTGAGTTTTTCACAGATGCCCCGATTTTTTATCAGATTGAGGAATCTTCTTTCTGTGTCAGGGATTGCCAAAACCACTGTCAGGCTCAGCGAGAAAGACTCGAAGACTCAAAAGCTGTTATACTAACGATTACAATTTATTAAAGCACAATGATAAGACTAAAACTAATCAAGGAAAAAATGCATGGCCAATGTCTGGAAGAAACTGAGTGCAACCTTCCAGCTGTCCTTTTCCAGTTGTATCACAAGTACATGCTTAATTATCTCATCAATTATGTATGCTACACGTGCAAAGTGGTGCCAACCATGGAAGCTCAACCAAGTCTTTGTTTCTAAAGTTTTTATTGGAGTTTCCTTTATATAGGTAAATAGCACCTACATGACTGGATTTCAGCTACTCATGCTCCAGCCCTCAGAGGAAACAGGCATTCACCATAAATCACATTTGTTAGCATAAACTATCTCATCAAACTGGTACCGCATGGCCCAAGGCCACAGGGATACAAAAGCAGGTGTTCATTATGAATCACATTTGTTAGCCAAGGGCCAGTCCTGAAGACAGGTTTTTGTTGGGAATGCGCAGGGTTTCACTACCCCAGGCTGATTAAGTTAACCCTTTCCCACACAGTCTCTCTCACCCTGGCTCTTGGCATGGGCTCTCTTACAGCAAAAACAATCATATTTTTCTGGGCATCTGCATTTGATATAGTATGTATATACTATATACTATGATGATACAGCAATAACATCAGCATGAGTATGTCTGTCTGTGTAACATTTGGAGGAGTGAGTTTAGAGTAGATATAGACTTAAGGGAACACATAACCCATCCTCTAAAGCCATTATATACATTTTTCATATTTTTGTACTAATTTGATTACTTGGTGCTCTGTTGAACTACCATTTTTGTAGTTTGTGATAAACTTGTGCATAACTATTTAGCATAGAATTTGTTGATGCTTAGCTAAATCTATTCTTCCCCAGTGGCATTACATCCTGAGGAGGGTTTAACCTCAATATTCCAATATATTTGATCATTAATATCAGTATTATCATATGACTTATGTACACAAGGTAGTTGAATCTTATCCAAAATGCCAGTGTTGCATCATGTCACAATATGGTTATAGTACAATGCAGTTTTAATACAGAACAAAGCAGTAAAACTTAACAGAGGTATTGCCCTTCCCAACAAAATCATTCTTTGTTCATATACCAGATATTATTATGGACAATTGTTACTACTATTATCCCATAATTCAGTTATTTCTGGGTTCTAAGGTAATTGGGGATAAAGCCACTCACCTTATCTCACTTCACAGCCTTGTACCAAGACTGGTGCCAATTGTGTGTTATTATATAACATGACCCACGTCCCTCCTATGGGGAGGACACTGGTGCTATTCAGAATTGTTCCTATGATTCCTAACTGTACTACAGGATATGCCTTATCCTGATGTATCGTTGGAGTGAGTACAGCCACGGTGTATCAGTGTAAATTGCAAGTGCCCCAGAGGTTTTCCGTAAGCATGGAGGTCTGTTAAGATTCCCATAGGTGTACCCTTTAGGCCTCAACAGCCAGGAAGGGGAGCCATTGTCCCATAACTACTGTGCTCTTCCATCTTTATCAACATCCTCAAGAGTGCCATCTGTTGGTCAGGGACACTGGGTGCTAACATTATATACCATTATCTGTTGAGCCTGAATCACCCACATCACTACAAACTCCACATCTTTTAATACATATTCTGATCCTCTGCCTCCCCCCAGAAGAGAACCGCTTCTAGTCAGCTTATTCTAGTTCAAAAATCTTTCCCTCTGAATGCCACTCCTCATTAAAAGCAAATTCAGCTTGTTCCACGATGCTTAGACTAGCACTTTTCTCTCGTAAAGTCCTTTTCTATCTTGCGGACCAATGTTGTTTAATCCATTATGAATGTTATTGGCATTAGGTACTTATGGTCTTCATACAGCTTAAATACATGCTCTGGACCCAAAAATGTTGGGTCTCCCATACTAGGGAGAGATGAGTGGTAGTCACATGTAGATGTAATTCAGTCTGCATATGCACTAGCCTTCCATAACCTTCCTGATCTCCGGGTGCGAGTTCCCTTGGGAATTCACACCCACCACGTGAAGTTTACCACTTTATCCTCATCCCGAACCCATCATTCCTGTCTCTTTTGTTTAATAGCTTTCCATCTGCAAAAACTAAGGCGTTATGTATTTGTTCACAGCACAATCGGGCATGCAGAGCAGCTATATTTTTTTCCATTCTAACAAGGGATGTTTCTCAGCATTTGCTCATCAAATTTATATGTACACAGTAATCAGTGATCACTCCTATGCTGGGAGTTGTACACTGCATAGTCACATGGCCCGTGAGGAGTAGTTCTCCAAAATTCCTTCCCAAATGATATAATAGAGGTAACCTAAAAAATGAGAGTCAAAAGATACTGATACATTACTAGAGTTACATTCAGTCATCAACAATTGGCCCAGTTCATCATCATATCATATGACCAACAAGTCTCCCAGAGCAATGCCACTCAGATTTATATGCTTTCATTTGACTTTGCCAGGTTCCAAAAGCAAGGATGACATAGAAAACATACGATTTCACCCTTTTGAGCATCATGTGCTAAGAGACAATATCACTCTCTTACTCTGAGCCTCTCTTGAGGCACCAATGTAATACTGAATTTCCTTCATTGCTTAATACATTTATTCATTCCTTCACCTTCAGCTACTATCTCTCCTTCTCTCCATTTGTTATTGATTTAAACCCAAACTTTCCGCCTTTGCAGGGGACATTATGTCCAGTCACTGTGCTGGTCCACATTGCTGGCAGCAATACTAGTCTAGTGACTGCCTCCCGCCATCCATTCCCGTTTATATACAGCAGGGTTACATGTGCACTGTGCTAGTGAGCTGTCTCCACAATACAGGCAACACACTGCCAACTGCTTCACTCCAGATGGAGTGAAGGCACAGTCCATCCCATCAAATCCTCAGGAATTTTGGCACAAAGTTTTAAAAATATAATTAAAGTTTCTTGCTTAGAGATCATCCCTGATTCTGACACCTGCAGTTGCAGCCCTGGTTCTAGGACCACTGCATCAGGTAGATAAATAAAAACTTGAGGTGAAGTGGAAGATTTGAGGTGATGAGAAAAAATTTTATAGTCATACTAGCATCCTCCCACAATCTCACCTCAATGGATATCCAAGAAAAGTGGAGAAGTCCGTTGAGTGGAGACCTTCCCTGGCACTCCTCATGTTGAGCGTGGTATAAACCATTTTCATTTTATTATGAAACTCTTCTTGGCACCGCTCTCCTTGTTAGGACATTTCTCTGACATTACCCAAGACATGATGAGTATTTTAGGTTTCAAGATTATTTTATGGCTTTCAGACATATGGGCACTTTCACTGGTATGTACCATGTAGCTACATGTGAAAATGTTCTGATCCAAAATACCAGAGCAGCACTCATGGTCCTTTGCTGTAATCTCCAATTGGCGTAAGTGAAAGTTGCAGATGCTTCCAAAATAATTTGAGTCTGAATCATAAGGGCCCAAAGCAATTGATTGAGCTACCACTTCTTGCAATTTTGTTATAGCCTGCTGTTATTCAGTTACCCATTTAAAGATGGCCTTCAGGTGCTGTGCTTAATTCCAGGGGTAGGCAATGACAACAGTTCATTTTTAGTTGTCTGTAGAATTTCTGTCACTGGTGGGTCTTGTCCAGGTTACTCTAAAAATTTCAGTTAGATGGGCCCTTGGTTTTTGGCTAGATTTATCAAGCCACCTTTGTTAGTCATATGTGGTATCACTTCGCATAAGCCAGTTCTCACTTGTTCATCAGTTGCTGATATTACCATGATATTATTAAAATGTAGTGTATTATCACACTGGAGACCTGCATTAAGTTCAAATCCCTTCCAGCTAAATTATGACAGAAGCTGGTGAATTTAAATAACCCTGCGGTAATATAGGAAATGTAAATTGGGATCCTTTCCACATCAAGACAAACAGCAGCTGGTTCTTTCCCGAAATTAGGATTGAGAAATAACATTTGCAAAACAAAACACTAAGCACAAGTCTCCTTCAGCTTTTTGTAATTTTTTGCACCATTGAAACCATATTATTAATGGCCAGCATTATGGTCGGTACTACTTTATTCAAGCCTTGATAATATACCGTTAGTTTCCATTAGTGACCTACCTTTCTTATGCGCCATGCAGGGCTATTATTCAAAAAGTGTGTTGGTACCACCACTCTACTTCTAACATGTCATTAATTAAAGTGTCAATCTCTTTTTTTTACTACCAGCTATCTAATACTACTTCAAATTAACAACTTGTGCAGGCTCAGGTAATTCTATAGGCTTTCATTTAGCATGTCTAATTAATAATGGCCAAAGTATTACATGGCTTTTATTTTACAATACTAGGTAGGGGAGGTGTTCCCCAGTAAGACATAATATCTATCCCAATAAAACATTTAGGTAAATTAGATACAACTGCTTTGCATAAATTCTGCTCAAACATTCCAATTTTCATCCAAATTTTTACCTTAATCTCATCAACCATTGCATCTCCATATTTTTCCAATCTAATTGTAGCCCATGTTAATATTTCATCAAAAGGTTCTGGAATCACACTTTATTGGGTTCTGGCATCAAGAAAGTTTCTTCTCTACCTCTTGATCACTTTACTCACATATGCGTATGACCTTGGGTACTTCAGGAAGCTAATGATATCAATCTACAAAGTGACATGACTCTTTCACACTATGCCCCCTGGTTTTAGTAGTTCCTTGATTCTTTTTATTTCTTATAGATTTATTCACATTTTGTAGTTCTTCTTGAGTCAGTTTTGGTAGTTTATGCTCTTCTGGGAATTTGTTCATTTTTTTCCTAGGTTGTCTAAGTTGTTAAAATACAATTGTTCATGGTATTCTCTAAAAATCCTTTTTATTTATGTATGGTCAATAGTAACATTCTTACTTTTATTACTGATTTTAGTAATTTGAGTCTCCTATCTTTTTTCTTTCATCATTCAGCTAAAGGTTTTTCAATTTTGTTGATCTTCTCAAAGAATCAACTTTAGTTTTGTTGATTCTCCCTTTTTTCCTAGTCTATGCTATTTTCACTCCAATCTTTTTTATTTTCTCCCTTCCCATTGCTTTAGATTTGGCTCTTTCTTTTTCTAATTTCTTAAAGAAAAAGTTGGGCTGTTGATTTGTGATCTTTCTTCTTTTTTAATATAGGAATTTATAGCCATAAATTTCTTCTGGCCACCGATTTTTCTGCATTACCGTAAGAGATGATATACTGTATTTTGTTTTTATTTACTTCAAATAATTTTCTAATTTTTGTATGTGTGATTTTTTTCTTTGATCCATTGGTTATTTAAGATTGAGTTGGTTAATTTCCACACATTTGTGACTTTTTCAGATTTCCTTCTGCTACTGATTTCTAATTTTGTTCAATTGGAGTCAAGGTTGGTACTTTGTACTACTTCAATCTTTTAAAATTCATTGAAATTTGTTTAGTAGCCAAATATATGGTCAATCCTGGTTAATGCTCCATCTGCATTTGAGAAGAATGTACATTCTTTTGTTGAGTGGAGTGTTCTATATACGCCTGTTAGGTATAGCTTGTTTATAATATTACTCTTGTCTTCTATTTCCTTGCTGGTCTTCTGTTTAGTTGTTCTTCCTATTATTGAAACCGGGGTATTGAAGTCTCTACCTATTATTGTTGAGCTATTTATTCTCTTCAATTCTGTCATTGTTCAATTCATATATTCTGGGGCCCTGTTATTAGATGAATATAAGTTTATAATTATTATATCATCTTAGTTGATTGACAATTTTATTATTATGTATTATACTTCTTTGTCTTTTTTAACAATTTTTGTCTTTAAGTCGATTTTGCCTGATATTCATATAACCATGCCTGCTTTCTTGGTTACTATTTGCCTGAGATATATTTTTCCATTCTTTCACTTTTAAATTATGTGAATCTTTGCTTTTAAAGTGAACTTCTTATAGACAACATATAGTTTGATCACATTTTTTTGTACAATCTGCCAATCCCTGCATTTTAATTGAAGAGTTTATTTCATTTACATTCAATGTAATCACTGATAAGGAAGTACTTATTTCTGTCATTTTTAATTGTTTTTTATCTCATATCTCTTTTGTTCTTCAATTTCTTTATTGCTGCCTCCTCTTATGTTAAATAAATATTTTCTAATGAATAACATTAATTTCCTTTTTTTAAGGTAAATACTTTTTTAGCTATTTTCTTAGTGGTTGTTCTGCTAATTACAATTTACATCTTACTTATGACAATCTAGTTCAGATTAACATCAATTTATTTTCATTAGTCAACAAAATTTTTATCATGTATCGCTCATTCTTCTGTTCATGTTGTTATTGTCACAGATTATGTCTTTATAAATTGTGTAGCAATTTGCATAGATTTATAATTATTGCATTATGTACTTTCTTTTAAATTATATAAGAAAAAAGGCTTATAAAACAAAAATATATTAATACTGACTTTTATGTTTGCCTATATTATTATTAATATGTTTCTCTTGCTCTCTGTTTCTTCATATGGATTAATAATACTGTCTAGTGTTCTTTCTTTTCAGACTGAAGAATTCTTATTAGCATTTATTTTAGGGCAAATCTACTAGCAACAAACTCTCAATTTTTGTTTACCTAAGAATGTCTTAATTTTTCTTCATTTTTGAAGGATAGTTTTACCAAATATGGAATTCTAGGCAATGGGATCAGGATAAGTCAAAATGCCACAAAGCTGCCTTGTAGAGAATCAGCTGTTTTTTCTTGGGTAAGCATTTCTCTGGTTGTTGGTTGTTAGTTCTCTGAGTTCTGGAAAAGTTGATTCTGACAGTTTTGACACTTTATTTGTTGCTTCTGTGGAGGAATCAACTTTTGGCATTCCGTACTCCACCATTTTTGCTGATGTCTTCCTTTTCTTTCTGCAATGAGATACATTTCTCCAAAGGACTCTCTGAATCTAAGTGAAAACCCACTTGTGTCGCCACAGGAAATGAACAAGACTGAGCTAAGTAGAGGATGGCCAAACACAGCGCTTGTAGGGCACAAAAAATGTACTGAAACCTTGTATACAGCTGGGAAATCTGATCTGTTAACAGAGTCCCAGTCAGGCAAAGGTAGTAAATTCAGCAGACCACATAGTACTGTGTCAAAGATCATGCTAACCTTGTATATGACTCATTCAAATGTGGGTCCCAGGGATTACAATATGGAAGGCATGCCAAGGCAGTGAAAAATTCCAGATGGTGGATAATAAGATTGATCTGGGTTACTTGGAAGTCATACATGGGGAACTAAATAATGATGTGAGAAGCTGGGAGGATATGAAGCAAAATAAGATTAAGAGTGAAAAATAGGTCAACTCAAGAAGATTAAAACTAGGCTACAAAAAAATTAGAGTAATAATTATGTTTATTTTTTTATTTTTTCATGTGCCCTAGCTCTTTAATATTTGTTTGTTCCCTCCTTCCTATATGATAGTTTTTTAAGCCACAGAGTAATAAATTTTATTACAAATTTTGTCTCCTTTATGGTTTTTTACTATTATTTCCTTTTTTTTATTTCAGAATATGATGGGGGTACAAACATTTTGGTAACATATGCCTTTGCCTCACCTAAGCCAAGAGGAAATATTTTTCTTGTTTTCTAATCTTCTTTCTGGTCTTGCTAGATCTTGAAATTGACTTCTACATCTGAAATCAGCCCATGGACCACTCTAAAAGGGCCTATTTGGTTAAGAGAAGAAGAATCATTTTGAGGAGATCTAGCTATTGAAATAGGCAGAAAGTGAGTTGAATTTCTAACTCACTACCCATGAAGGCTCTGACCTAAATTGTGAAGGTTGTGAGGGTTGTCCTTTGTGCACCTTCCTTCAATTTTGGTGCGTCTCTCCCAGTGCAGCTCCAGCCCCTCCCGGAGTCTGGACTTTAATGCGGTGTGGACTCTGCCTGCTCAAGCTGAGAGTACCACACTATTAACTGTGGCGTATATAGACCTTTCCCCACCTTCTCAGTCCTGCCAACTTGTGTATGGCTATTCACACACTTTAAGTGAAACATACACATTTATTGAAAATGAAGAACAAATACAGTGAACGTTTCTTATTGTGTTTAATTTGATGTCTTTGCCAAATATCATAATGATCTAACTCAATAATTTCAAAAGCTCCATAGACATACACACGCACACACACACACACACACAATCCCACCCCACACACAAATTCTAATGAGGAAAAATTTTATGTGGAACTTTCTTATCAAAGACATTTTTATAGGATGGATTTTTGTCACAAGCCTTGAGGCAAGTAGTTAATAATTTTTAAAACATGGAACATTTTACAATCTGCTTTTAAATATCACTCTATTGCCTAGAGCAGCACTTATATGGACTGAGGACACCTGGGAAGGCTCAAACAAGAGTTTGTGAGAAGGTAGATTCAATCCCAGATCTGCCCCAGCACTTCAACATAACTCTGACTGCTCTAATCTACTAAACTCCTGGTGACTCCTCACTTAGGTAGCAGCAGGTGTTCAGAAATGTAGGCACTCTGGGAATGCCCCAACTTACAAAGATTTTTATCTTACCCCTTTTCAAAAACTAGTGGACAAGCCATTTGGATTCTATGTCTGGACTAGGTTAAACAAAGCCCCACAATTATCAGCAGATTGAGGGGTGAATAGGTGCAGTCAGGCTCTGAACTAGACCCTGGCACCATGCAAGGGGCAGCATCAGGTTCACCCCTCATGGGTGAGCCTGATTTATATAGCACGCACTTAAGTCAAATCCAGACAGCCAGCTTAAAGGGAAGAGTGTCTTTCAGATTGAATGGTGGATTAAGATATTTAAAAAATGTATACACAGGTCAGGTGATTCTTACAGTTCAGGTCATTATCAGCAAATTCTGTGAGCAAGCACCAGGAACTTCCATCACTAGGTTGGGGTCTGGATCAAATTCTAGTTATAAAGGGGTGACTAGTAAGAATGAGGCAGGTCCTTAATCTAAAGGCAACTGAGACAATAGGAAAATCGGAAGTGCATGTCATGGAGAAAAAAGCTGCCAGACAGATGGGTCCAAAATGCCCTGTACAGTTAAATCCAACTAAATCAGCAAATATTTACTGAATTTATGGAGAAGGAATAATAGAATGAGTGGAGGTAAAAGACAGCTCATACAGACTCTTTATCTCTTAAATGATAGTGACTCATTTAGAAAAACAGGGTATAAGTAGCAGAAAATGTTAAATAACCACACAAAAATCTCATTTATTATGGCAAAGTGCTAAGAAATGTTACAATCCAGAACATGATTAATAGGTTTGATTTTGAGTCAAAATTGAATTTCTGAACTGAATCATTAATTTGGTTGTTAACATTATCACTAATAATAACTAGAAGTAGTAATAAATTGATTATGAAAATTATTTGGTTTATGTTACTGGGCAATCCACCACGTATTTTGTAGCATTTTTTTAAATCGGTTATCTTGGTATGCCTGCAACAACCCTTCCTAATTCCTGCTTCCTCTCACAATGACTTTTATCCAAAGTATTTTTGAAGTAGGTCATGATGAGAACCTCTTACCTGTCTGTCCATTCCCCAGGGGTGACTACGAACAGGCGGCACTGACCCTTTGGCAACACTGTTCCCGGCCAGGCTCTTCCTGCAAGGCTCACTTTGGTTGCGTCTCCAAGACAATATCTCAGTGCCGTGGAAATTTCATCAGTTGTCCAGTTGCTGTATTTCCACAGTCTCCAGTGACTTATATGAATGAGTCCCCCAACTGTGTGGTTACAATGGCCTCTTGTAATTTCTAAGGTAAATAGGTGTGTATCATATCATGCCAACAAACTAGTTTTGTTCACCAATAAATTAGCTGCATTAGCCATGAACATACCATTTTCATGAGAATGAAATGGCTGCAGTTCTAGTGAACAGATCAACAAGTAGGGTCTTGTTCTTTACTTTCTCTACTTTCATTCTCTCCTTTTCTCAAGTCTCTAAAGAGAAATTGAGCTAATAGCCACATAACTACTTGTTAATATGTTAAGTTCACAGTTATATAACTAAATTGCAATAAACACACATGGGCAGTGCATATAGAGAAAACACCTGATTTCCTTTCCATTTTTCTCTCCATAGATAGTTACAATAAAATATCCTATGTTGTGAACATTGCATTTTAATGAATTTTAATATGCAGAATTCTTTTGGAGAGTTTTTAAAATCATCCTTTTAATTACTGAGATCAGCTTGAAGCACAGGATTTGAAAAGCTTTGCCAAAGAGGAAAAATAGTGTTCCAGAAAAAGCCAAAGTAAAGTGTTTTGACTTTATATTTCTTCTGTTAAACTCATGGCAGTACTGTGCTAGCAATTACCATCTTTCAAGTCAAAACTTTAAGAATCACTAAATATCAGCTAATCAACAGCATTATGCAATTCACCAAGAAAGATTTAAAGCTTATGCAAAGAGGAAAAAGATTCAGGCAGCTCTGATAAGCTCCCAAAGATCAGTCCTTATCTGAAAACTTTGATAGAATCAGAGTAGAATGGGATGTCTTAATTAACCAGGGCCATTTCTTATTCTAAGCCATTTTCCCAATATTGAACTTGAATAAAATTAATTCAATTTAAAGGGGTCACTTTTTAATCTTTTCAATAAGAGGTTTTATAGGTGTACAAGAGACTATTTTTCTTTGAATCAAAACTAAGAGAGTTTGAACTCCCAAATACTGAATTCAGAGTCAGAAAACACATTTTTTTGTAAAACAGTTAGTCATCTAGTTAAAATAGTCAAACAATGAGGTTCTTGAGTCATTATACTATAGTGCATTTTCCACTGACATTCATTTCCTTCTATTAGAACACGTTTACATTGGGACCAGCTAATTCACCAAGAAATTTTTGTCAGTCACTTCTAAAAGGGAACATTTACCTAACGAGGTAGTACTCACTTTGATCTTGAAGCAAGAAAACAATTGACAATCCAGAGGTGCATAATGGATTGTTTTTATTATTAAGCTTAAAGAAAAATACTTTGAGTCATATTCACAAAATGTTCATGTGATTTTCTGACTTCCTGACAGTTTCCCAAGAAAGGCAAATGCTTAGGATAACAGACCATCAACACTTTTGTTTTGGGTCGTTGTGACTAATGCTATCCCCTCATCTTTTGCCCTAAATTATGAACTTCAAAGTTATTTTTAGTATTGCTAGACTCAAAGTAATTAGCATGTGCTGGATTTCAAGCGATTTTAGTAATTTAATAATAGTTTCCATTTTTGCTATTAAATTGACAATTAACATTAAGAAACTTAGTCAAAGTCTGCTACTTACTAGCTGTGTGACCTTAGAAAAGTCACTTGACTTCCCTGGGCCTCATTATCCTTATATGTACAATTAGGTGGGTGACCATGGAAACAATGCAGGAGATATGTGCCTCAAAGGAGTGACTTTCCAAAGGAGGTTTAGAACTATACATGGTGACACTGTCGGGCAGCATTGTGAGATAGTGTGAGATGGGGAGAAACTCCTGAGTAAGCAGGAATCAAGAGCCTTTGGGAATGTGCAGAAGAGTTAAGATTTTGACTATCAGTCCCTTGGGATGTGATTTCAAATCCTATATGCTCCAGTTTTGGAGATCCAAGTGCATAGTGGCTCCGTGAGCAAAATCCTAAGGAAGCACCAAGGCAAGGTCCAAGCATTTATGAAAAATCAGGAAAAGCCAGAGACAAAGAGGATGATTCAAAACAAGGACTTTGCTGCTTTTGATGTTATTCTCTGGCCTTTGCTTGCAGGCTGGAAAGGAAAGGGGATTTGAAAGGATAATTGGATACCACTGTAGAAACTGTGGGCCAAGGTGAGATATAGAATTCAGTTTTGTGATGTACTGCACACAAAACATCATGGGGAACGGTCAGTGGGAGAAGGAGACATTGAGTGTACCATGCAGCCTGAAGAAGCACACAGGCTGCAAGTCCTTGGGAGTCATGGTTACTGCCAGAGTAGGCAAGGCAACAAGAGATGAACAAAAAGTATGATTGGAGTGTCAATTCCTGCCCATCCTAGTTGTTTGCAAGGAACATCTAGTCACCTGCCCAATACCTCTCTACAGCCAGTGAATACTGGCCTCACAGGATGCCAGAGCTATCAATTCTAAAAGCACTGGTGAAAGTAGCCTTTTTGATTGCTTATTTGTTTTTCATACTCCGTTCTGGAGAATTGAAAGTTAAGGAAAATAACAGAAATATTGTTCACAGTGTCCACCCACGTGGCCACAGTGGGGTGGGCATGGGATCCATGCTGGTCTAGTAAGCATGAACGTTGGAATTTTGCTGAGAACACTGATTAAGAGTCTCTCTTTTTCTCCTGACTTCAAATGAGAGCTGCTGGCAGCCATCGTGGAAGCACAAGATGTGCAGCAGTCACAATGGAACTGACTCCAGAGGAGAAAATTTAATACAAGATCATTACATCAGCAAACATGGATGGTTTGACCTCCTCTTTCCTGATTCGATGCCCTTTATTTCTTTCTTTTCCTGATTGCTCTGGCTGGGACTTCCAGTACTATGTTGAATAGAAGTGGTGACAGTGGGCACCCCTGTCTTCTTCTAGTTCTTAGGGAGAATGCTTTCAGCTTTTCGCCATTCAGTATGATGTTGGCTACAGGTTTTTCATGTATGGCTTTTGTAATTTCCAAATAGGTTCCTTCTATGCCTAGTTTGTCAAGAGTTTTTACCATGAATGGTTACTAGATTCTGTTGAATGTTTTTTCTGCGTCTATTGAGATGATTTATGGTCTTTGTTTTTACTTCTGTTTATGTGGTAAATCGTATTTATTGATTTGCATATATTGAACCATCCTTGCATCCCTGAGATGAAACACACTTGATCATGGTGGATTATTTTTTTGATGTGCTGTCGAATTCAGTTTGCTCATATTTTGTTGATAATTTTTGCATCTATGTTCATAGGAGATATTGGCCTGTAGTTTTCTTTTTTTATTGTGTCCTTTCGTGGTTTGGGTATCAAGTTGATACTGGCTTCATAGAATGAGTTGAAGAAAATTCCATGCTTTTCTATGTTGCGGAATAATTTCTGTAGTATGGATACCAGCTCTTCTTTGTAGGTCTGGTAGAATTTGGCTATGAATTCATCTGGTCTGGGGCTTTTCTGTAGAAGGTTTTTTAATTACTGCTTTTATCTCACCACTCTTTAATACACCATTCAGGAGTTCTATTTCTTCCTGATTGAGTCTTGGTAGGTTGTGAGTTTCCAGGAATTTGTTCATTTCCTCTAAGTTTTGTAGTTTATGTATGTAGAGATTTTCATAATATTCGCTATGAAATAGTTTACATAGAATGAGTTAGGGAGGTTCACTCCTTCTCGATGTTTTGGAATAGGGCTGAGTATTGTGAGACATACATTGATAAGTTAGCACCATCCTTGTTTTTTAGAAGTTTACAGAACAAAGCTGACATCTTCCAGCAACTTACAAATGAAAAAAAAAAAAAAACTAACAAGATTCTGGATAAATAGAATAAAGCCCATCACAAAAATATAAGCAGTCTGCTTTGGGCACACAGAGGAAGGGTGCTTAATTCTTTTAGGGGAAAGGGGCATTGCAAATAATTAGAAAAGAAGCAAGGACATAGCAGACCAAGGAAACCAGATGAACAAAAGCCATCCGCCAGAAATCCACGCTCCCCATTATTGTTGTTGCCTATACTAATGAGGATATGATGACAACAATCTCAGAGCAATAAACTATGAATACACATAATTTTATTCCATCTTTAGGATCTACTCCATCATTGAGGTAGCAGAGATCTTGGCAGGAGAATGAAGTTGCACAGAAAAAATGAATAGCATCTCATCAGTTTTTAAGTTTCAATTTGTCAAGGAAATTGTTCTCAATGTATGTGAATGGGAATTTCTTGGAGCTATGAACTGGATTAGTTCCTCCCCATGTCCCTCAAGTAAAGGCAATAAAGTACATTAATAGAGCCTAACGTGGTGCACAGAGCCTGCCTACCTCAACAATCTCACCTTCAGCCAATTTCCCAGGAAAATATTGCTTCCTAAATCTCCAGGTTTCCACGCCCTTGATGTTCATGCTGTGGTTTTTCATGACTCTACCTCTGTTGACGTTCCATCATGTAGGAATACATGCTTCTTTCACTCTGCCCGCCACATGGCTAGATATTTAGCATACCTTAAGAGTCATCCCTTTGGGAAGCTTTCAGTGACACGCACTGTGGAATAAGCATACCAAGAGACATCTGCCCAGATTATTCTGGTACTTAGAGAGTAGGGTAGCTTTTGTGATACTTAGTTTATTGTATTTATCACCCACTAGACCATGTGATCCTTGTAGAGCAGACGTGTAATATTTTTATTTATTTTTATTTGTTTATTGGTGCTCCTGAGAAATAGTAAATGCATAGCAAATTTGGCCCCATTCTCCCTTTTCTCACTCACAACAGTTCTCACTCATAACAGAGAGCAATAATCCATCACCACATTATTTCTTACTTAGCCCTTTGTCAAAATCCTTCTCATCCCAACCCTGATGCTGTAAATCACTCAGATGGCACACAAATCCATGTGTCACCCTTGCCTTGAGTAAAATCTAAATCCTCATATGAATAATTAATATAGCAAAGAACATCTCCTGCTTTCTTAATACCATACCTATATCTGGTATAGTAAGTGTCTACTTTGTTCAAGCCACCTTGGTAGATCATTTACATTCATTCATTCATTACCTGATGTGATTCTTCCAGGACAATGTTTGTGCCAAGTATAATTTCTTTACTTCCCCTAGATGAGAAAATAGATGCAGATGAGTTTAGGCATTCGTTTAAGGCCAATGCTAGTGAGCCTAGATTATAAGTCCTAGCTATTTTTTTTAATTTATTTTTTTTTCATTGACAGTATTTTTATTAGGGTGACATTAATCTTACATACATCATATAAGTCATTCTATAACAAAGACATCTGCACCAGAATGTTTATGGCAGCACAATTCACTATTGCAAGGACATGAAACAACCCAAGTGCCCGTCAATTCATGAGTGGATTATTTAAATTTGGTATATGTTTACAATGGAATATTACTCAATTTTAAGAAACAGCAGTGAGGTAGCACTGCTTATATTATCCTGGATTGAGCTTGAGCCCATTATTCAAAGTGAGGTGGCACAAGATCGGAAGAATGGGCTCCACATGTATTCGCCATCAAATTGGTACTAACTGATTAACACTAAGGTGCTCAAATAGTGGTGGTGTTCACCAAGTCACAGCTATTTGACTCTCAAGTCTGTGCTTCTTCCATTACCTGCAAGAAGTTTGATTCATCTTGCTGTTTGCTCTAAAGCCGTAGCTTCTAGTCACTCATACTCGAAGGACCCCCCTGCCCCAGTTCAGGCATCCACAGTGGCTGTCTCCTAGCTCCTAATTGGCTGGTCCTGTGCCCCTGTGTGATTGCAAAGAGACACACAGATCTGTTCAGCGTCAGCCCGGTGAGGAGGATGGCAGAGCTGGCCACACAGAGAAGGTGGAAGCAGGTCAGCTGCAAACAAATCCCAGGGTCTTCAGAGCTCTGTGTGGAATTGGTGTTTTCCCCTTGTCTTTTTCCAATCATGTTTTCTGCACTGTTCCTCATAATTGTTCTGTGGAAGCTTGAAACGGCAGCTGCTTTTCTTACCACATGCACTCTCCTCTCCTGTCACACACACAGACTGATTTGTTATTTCTGGGTTGTTCTTGAGTGCTGGACTTTTGTTGATCATTGATTTTTTTTTTTTTATCTCAGAAAAAGGAGCTGTAAAGCATTGCTTTTCAAAGGAAAAAAAAAGAGCTAGGGAGAGAAAATCCATACACATCTGAAGGATTGCATGGACTTTGTAAATAGATTTGTTTCCAAAAGTTTTTATTTTAATCCAATCAAAACATTTGAGCAACATGAATGGTGTCTCTACTCCGAAAGGAAAAGGAACTTTGCTGCCATTTTGGGACAGAAATACACCATTTTGAAGCTTAGCTTCATGTGGACAACATGCCTTTAGATTTAGTCACTAGCAGCAGAAAAACATCATGAAAATTGGCGAAATGTGTCTTGTTCTCGTTAGTGTTTCCTCTTCTACTCTCAATGCATGTTCTTCTTCATGTGGCTTGGGATTTGAACAGATTTCAATCCTTAATCAGTTTGGTCACTTCTTTTATCTTTCAAATTTCAGATTATATTAATGCCTGCAGTTCCCCTTAGCTTAAATGTCTGCCAAAAAACCGTCTGGGGAAATAACTGGAAGTTCAGAACTGGAACTCATAGCACAGATGTGTAATGCTCTGTGCCCTACACCACCGTGCCCCACTGGAATTGCCAATTATTATCTAGAAGAGTCCAGCTTCTTTGAAAGCCAGCTCTGACTAAACTGAGCCAATTATGAACTTACGCTTTGCTTCATAAAACTAGAAAAACTCACTCTCTTCTCTTAAGTTAATCCAGATTACTACAAACCACTGAAAATCTAGCTTTTTTCCCTAAGAAGTATCTTCCACAACTTGAAATTCAAGCTACTCAAATGTGAAAAATAACATATGGCATAATATCCTAAATAACACCGAGTTCCATATTACCCTAGGGAGTCAACAGTTTTTGAAGACATTAGTAACTATGCACATGTACATGAATAACTCTGAACATGTAAGTCAGGTTCACTCACTTCTAACCAGAGCACAATGCCAAAAAGGTAAAGATTCTACATCAGTCTTACTGAGCATCCTTCCCTTTCTCTAATTCTGGAACCTAAGCCAACTCTCTTAGCCACTGATGCTTTGGGCACAAAGGGAAAGCAACAAGAGTGTGTAGAATGAGCATTGCAGAAACACCACCACTCTGGGGAAAGAAGTGCTCATGGGGACTTTTCTGATTGATGGAGCATCTCCTGCATTGTCTTCACACTTATGCAGAAAACATCAGCAACACGCAAGAGTTTTGTCTTTTTAAATTATTTGTCTAAATATTCATCTGGGTACATCCAAGGTCAGTGTAGAAATTTTCGTCTTACATTTCTTGAGGAAGCATTTATCAGGGAGAATGGTCTACACAGAGTCTCTTGCTAAAGGTTGGGGGATGGCATTGGAGGCTTAGGGGAATGTGGCCATTAAAAGAACTTTACATTTTTTTCAGAGGAGAGAATCAAACAGGTGCAAAATAATTATCTCTTACTTTGAATTATGGTTTACTGCTGAGCAAAAACTTATGCATGCATTAATTATTATATTCACCTTCCTAATTATGGAGGTAAAGGGACAGATATTATAATCCTATTTTAGAGATGAGGAAAATACAGCTGGGAATTTGAGAGAATTGATCAATTACATTATTGTCTAAGTTTCTCACCACTCCCTGGATCCATTCTCTTTGCCATATGACCTTTAGTTATTTTCACAGGAGTGGAGAATGCTATCACACCCCTTGACTCTGAGTCTGACTTTGTGACTTGCACTGGCCAACAGAACAAGAGGAAAGCAATGTGTGTGGACTGTGAGTTCTACAAAAGGCCTTGTACTTTTACATCTACACTCTAGACCCTCCACTCACAGCATGAGAAGGACATGCCCAGGCCAGCCTGTGGGTCTCTGGAGAAGGATGAGAGGATATTTGGAACAGGGCCACCCTGGCTAAACCCAACCTAGGTCAGCTGACCAGATCTATGAGGAATAAGAAATAGTTGGTGTCTTAAGTCACTGACTTTTGACTTGGTTTGTAATACTAACTGACACAGTGCCCCAAACTACACAGCTAGTCAGGAACAGAGGTGGAGAGGCAGTCATTCCTTTTGGCTCCAAAACCATTGACATTCTATGATTCCAGATTGGGTCTTACACAAATCTGAGGCTACACAGCTTTTAAGTTAGGGGCTAAGAAACTTTCTTTCAGTAGACTGTGCCTTACCTAATCTAACCTATCTCTCATTATTTCCTAACACACCCTCTGCTGCAGAGAGGCCAGTGTCCTTTCCACCAGCCATTGATACACGTCATCTTTCTCTCTCCATACACTCCATCCTAGCGGCCCACTTCTTCCTCCCAGCTGAACAAAATCTTCCACTTATTTACACCCCACTTTAACCCACCCACTTATGAGCACTCCCCTATTCACTGATTCTCTGCTCACCAGGCACGTGGCATTCCCACGTGGTCTAATCCCACACAATCAAACCCTTAAGACCTCTCTTGATGACAGTATGTCCTGCCCCTATAGCTCAGTATAAAAGCTACACACAGGAACCAAGACCTCTCCTTCCCTGCAATACCTATAAATAAACAGATGAGTGAGTGAATAAATAAATAAATGCAGGAAATAATTAAACTCATAGAATGTGAACTATACTAGTAAGAAGGCTAAATTAGCACATCTTTTTTTACTTTTTTACTTCTTGTACAATTGCTTCACATCTTTAGATGGCTGAAAAAACCAACTACAGATTCTATGACATTACCTTGCTCTCTTGTCTGAAACATTATTGGAAAAGAAGAGATAAGTGTGCATTACCCAGAGAGAAGAATGCTTCCATTCTCCACCAGGTGTCTCCTCAGGTTCAGCCTTTTTCATCAACCATGTAACAGATCAGGATGCGGCTAGTTCCAACACGCCAGCACTGCACAGAGGAAGCCCACCTGCTGCAAGGCACTGCTGGGCTCGTTACACACCAGAGCAAAGCAGACAGAGCCGCAGCTTCAAAAGTTATCTTCCCTGCATGCAGCGTGGGCACACAGATACTTAAAAGAACACATCTTTTGAAACACAGCTCATGGATCTTTACTTATCAAAGATTACCAGTTCTTCTTTTAAAATTTAATTCCCACCTTTGGGAAACAACTTAATTTCCATGCATATTCCATTCATTACCTTTGGTATACAGGTGGCTTGTTATCCTATTTTGGTAGTTTTAAATATGTCTTTTTGGGGAACTTTTGCATTTGAAAGGAAACCAAATTAACAATAATAACATAGCATTCGCTCTGCTATCTTTCCTGGCTTTGCAGTTGCTGTATGCAGAGATGTAGGCAGGGGCCTTGCCAAAAACTATCATCCCAAAGATGGACCATTATAACCACCAGTAGCTCCTCTGTGAGCCAAACAGACTGAAGAGTTTTCTAAGATGCTGCCAGGGCCAGGTCATTAGAGCAGCGGAGGAGAAGGAAGTGAATCTGCCAACTTCTGTGCAAAAAGGCACAGGCTTTCTGCTACAGAACTGTGTCATAATGAGGCCCTCCTGACAAGGAGATTCTTTCATATAGAACATGTGGGCCTGGTCTTATTTCTTGCTATTTCTTTTCAGGGTTTGCCCTGGATGTTTATTTTAGCACAGACCCCTCAGATGTGTGTGTGTGTGTGTGTACAGTGGTTGTACATGCCCACATGTTTAAGCATGATCGATGAAGGAGATCAAATACAGCTTTGTCCTGGGCATTACGTCTTCTAGGTATCGCCATGCCTGATGAGAGGGAAGAAGGAAGCATCATTGGCCTCCACAAAAAGATATGTTGAAATCCTAAGTCTGGAAACTCACAACGTGACCCTACTTAGAAACAAGGTTTTTACAGAGATAATCAAGTTAAAATGAGGTCATGAGAGCGGGCTCTAATACAATGCGACTGGTGTTTTCTAAAAGGGAAAATTTAGACACAGAGACATGGATGCAGGGAGAACATTGTGGACAGATGAGGACAGGGATCACAGAGAATAACCTACAAGCCAAGGAATGCCAAAGATGGCCAGCAAACCATCAGAAGCTACAAGAGAGGCGTGGAGTCGCTTTTCCCTGACCACCATCAGAAGGAGGAACCAACCCTGCCCACACCTGCACCTCCAACTTCTGGCTTCCAGAACTGTGAGACCACAAGTGTATGCTCAGTCCGCCGATTTGTTATACTTCGTGACAGCCACCCTGCAAAACTGATACAGAGAGAGAGGGAGTGAAGAGTCAGTGTTTCTGGATTGGTCAAATAGAAATAGTTTAAAGAGTGTTAAGAACTTTTTTGTCATTGGAATTCTGGTCTTTATTTATTTATTTTATTAATTTCAGAATATTATGAAGGTACAAACACATTGGTCACATAACTTGCCTTTGCATGGCCCAAATCAAAGCCACAAGCATGCCCATCCCCCAGACAGCACGCACTGCACCTGTTAAGAATGAATTTGCCCATCCCCTTGCCACCCCACCTGTCCGGTCCCCGATGAATGTTACTTCCATGTGTGCATATAAGTGTTGATCAATTAGTACCAACTTGATGGTGAGTACATGTTGTGCTTGTTTTTCCATTCTTGGGATACTTCACTTAGTAGAATGGGTTCCAGCTTCATCCAGGAAAATACAAAAGGTGCTGTATCACCATTGTTTCTTATAGCTGAATAGTACTCCATGGTATACATATACCACATTTTATTGATCCACTCATGTATTGATGGGCACTTGGGTTGTTTCCACAGACCTGAGATCTCTTGAGGAAATTCAATAGCTGATTTGAAATCCAACCAAATCAACGTTGTCATATTATTTTTAGCTTTGCCTCTATCATAGAAGTTGGAAATTGAAGAAGAACAAATGCTTTTTGCAATACCTTGTATGACTTTACATGGGAGGATTTGATAGGAAAATACCTTTCAGTAGACACACACACACACACACACACGCACATCCTACCAGCAGATGTGCTACACAGAATGAACATTTTAACATGGCTCTGGCCCCAAGTCCTTTGTACAGTACCTGTCATACGAGTTTGATAAATATTTGATAAACTGTTGAACTGAGTTTAACTGAACATATTATTGGATCACTTTCAAAACCTCATGGACAGAAAATCTGAAGAAACTGGGCTGTTGCAGAAGTTCTTCATAGCAGGCAACACAAAAAGACTTCATAATCTAAATATAGCTGGTTACCTATGCCGCTGGTGACCAAATTGTTCAGTCAATTGCGAAGATGGTCTGCCACCTGGTGGTAACTCTTAGCATTGCTCCCTGACAAACCACAATTAATTCCTGTGTTGGGTGAGTTTACTGGGCACGAAATCATAGAAGGCAAGGCTGGGAGACTCCTTATGCTATGACTATGTTTCTAACTAAAATAGACAAACTTTACAAGAAATGTAAAGGAGGTCTCAAAAAAAGAGAACCTCATAAAGAATATTTTAAAATTATTTTTGAAATCTTGTGTATGAGAAATCTCACAGTGGGGTAGAGGGAACTAAAATCTCTTGTAATATCATGTGAATTAGATGTTCTACATAGGTACGTTCTCTTCACAACAACTTTGTGGTATGGATAATATTATATACATTTTACAGATAGTAAAATGAATACTCAGAGAGGCATTGCACTGAGATTAAACAAAAAAATAAAGGGCACAACAGATTCAAACTCAGTTCTCTCTGGCTCCCAAGTGTGATTTCAGGCTGTTATACTGCATTTTGTCATACATTTAACAGATCACTTTTAGAAAATGATTGCAGTGTAGTTTATGTGCAATGTAATTGTTTGTTTTTAACTTTTTGTGTTGAAATAATTATACAGTCACAGGAAGTTGCAAAAATCGTTACATCTTATGTAACCATAATATCAAAACCAGGAAATTGATATTGGTACAATGTATGTGTACAGTTCTTTTTTTATTATTTAACTACATCCACGGAATAAAAGGCAAGTGTATCCATATAGTTCTAGGCTATTTTATCACATGTGTGAAGTCACATAACCACTGCTGCAATCAAGACACAGAACTGTGCCATCACCACAAAGATCTCTTTTGTACTACCTGTTTATAGTCACACCACAGCTCTCCCCTCCATCATCCCTAAACCCTGTCAATCACCAATCTGGTCTCCATCTCTATAATGTCATTTTGACAATGTTATACAAACGGAATCATACGGTAGGTACATGACCTTTTGAGATTTTTTTTTTCACTCAGCATAATGCACTTGAGTCCAAGTTGTTGAGGTTATTAGTAGCTTATTCTTTTTTATTGATTAGTGGAGTTCCATGGAATGGATATTCCACACTTTGTTCAACCATGCACCCACGGGGAAGGACATTTTGTTTCTAGTTCTTGCTATTACAAATAAAGTCTCTCTGAACATTCATGCTCAGGGTTTTGTGTAGACATAAGTTTCCATTTTTCTGGAGTAAATGGCCAGGATTGCAATTGCTAGGTCATAAGGTAGATGCATGTTTATTTTTTTAAGACACTGCCAAACTACTTTCCAGAGTGGCTGTACCATTTCACATTCCAAACAGCAATGTAAGAGAGATCCATTCTCCCCATCCTTGACAGCATTTGCTGTTGTCACCATTTTTATTTTAGTTGCTCTAGCAGGTGTGGAGTGATATCTCCTTGCAGTCTTTTTTTTTTTTTTTTTTTTTTTTGAGACAGAGTCTCACTCTGTTGCCCAGGCTAGAGTGACGTGGCATCAGCCTAGCTCACAGCAACCTCAAACTCCTGGGCTCAAGTGATCCTTCTGCCTCAGCCTCCCTAGTAGCTGAGACTATAGGCATGCGCCACCATGCCTGCCTAATTTTTTCTATATATATTTTTAGTTGTCCAGCTAATTTCTTTCTATTTTTAGTAGAGACAGGGTCTTGCTCTTGCTCAGGCTGGTCTCGAATTCCTGAGCTCAAATGATCCGCCTGCCTCGGCCTCTCAGAGTGCTAGGATTACAGGCGTAAGCCACCACGCCTGGCCTATGGTTAAGTTTTGAGCATTCTTTATATAGCCTAGAGATACACACCTTCTCCAGATTTGTGGTTTGCCGATGTTTTCTCCTAGTCTATAGCTTGTCTTTTAATTCTTTTCATCATTAATAGAGTCCTTTAGGGAGCAAAATTTTTAATTTTGATGAAGTCCAGTTCATCAATTTTTCTTTTTTAGATCATGCTTTTGAATCATGTTTAAGAAATTTTCCGGGCAGATGGGTTGGGGGAGGAAGGGATGGGCATATACATACATAATGAGTGCGATGCGCACCATCTGGGGGATGGACATGCTTGAAGCTCTGACTGGGGGGGAGGAGAGAAGGCAACGAATGTAACCCAAACATTTGTACCCTCATAATATGTTGAAATAAGAAAAAAGAAATTTTCACCAAGCTCTCTAGGTACCATATATTTTCTCCTATGTAATCTTCTAAAAATTTTAGTTGTATATTTTACATTTAAATCTATGATCCATTTTGAATTTAATTTTGTATAAAATGTGAGCTTATTATTATTATCCTATTTTGCCTATAGTTATCTGTGGTAAGCTGAATAATGGCCCCCAAACATGTCCTTATCATCATATCTGGAACCTTTGAATGTTACCATATATAGCAAAAGGGATTTTGCAGATGTAATTAAATTAAGGTTCTTGAGATGGGGAGGTTATCCTGGATTATCCATGTGGGCTGGATATCATCACAGGGGTTCTTATGGAAGGGAAGCAGGAGATCAGAGTGAGGGGATGTGACCACACAACCAAGACATGGGAGTGATGCAAGGAAAAAGCCATGAGTTAAGAAAGGCGAGCAAATGCCTCTACCAGTTTGTGACAAAGACAGTACTAAAAATTGATTCTTCTAACTCAATTCTTTTTTTCCATTATTCTTTCCAATACACTATACAGTTTCTATAATATGTTAAATCATATTTTGATAAACTGCAAGCAATTATACAATTTCTTGGTTGTGCTGGAATTTTAACATGCTGATTTTATCCATTCATTATCTATTCATCCGTCCATTCACCCATCCAATAACCACATACTGGTGCCAGTGTAAAGCCCTAAGGATGGATACAGACATAAAAGATAGGCTGGGCGCTGTGGCTTATGGCTGTAATCCCAGCACTTTGGGAGGCCAAGGTGGCAGTATCCCTTGAGGCCAGGAGTTCGAGACCAGCCTGGGTGAAAGAGACCCCATAGCTATAAGAAAGAAAGAAAAGAAAGAAAGACTAGCACTTTGGGAGGCGGAGGCGAGAGGATTGCTTGAGCTCAGGAGTTCGAGACCAGGCTGAGCAAGAACGAGACCCCGTCTCTAATATAAATAGAAAGAAATTAATATAAATAGAAAGAAATTAGCCAAACAACTAAAAATAGGAAAAATTCGCCAGGCACAGTGGGCGTGTGCCCATAGTCCCAGCTACCCAGGAAGCTGAGCCAAGAGGATCACTTGAGCCCAGGAGTTTGAGGTTGATGTGAGCTAGGCTGACGCCACGGCACTCTAGCCTGGGCAACAGAGCGAGACTCTGTCTCCAAAAAAAAAAAAGCGTCTTGCAGAAGAGAGTTTTTCACAGGATAAAGATAGACTGTGAAAAAGACAACAATAAGAATTATTCTGAGGAGTTAAGAAACATCTCCTTAAGTATTTGAAGGAATTATAAACATTAGGAACATAACATTTGTGTTGGACTTAAGGTAGCCCTCTGGAGCATTGAGCGCTCAGTGCTTAGTTTTCTCCACACTTCCCTAACTCATTTCTAGGAACTTTGCAAAACACATTCCCCCTTGCAAGCACTCAGCCAGCTGGGTATCAGGACGAGGTTCCCTAGGCAAAGGGAAAGTCAAAAAACATTGTATGTTCTTAGGAGGACAGTAAGGGCACCAAAAGTGCCTTGGTGACTCATGCTCTCTATGTCCCTCAAGGTTTAAGTGATAGGGCACAAAGGGAGGCTCCAAGCAGCATCTCCAGACCTACAGCCAACCCCTCTGCACCCTTCTCCCACTTCCAGACCTGGCAGATAGGGACATTCCACCAGCATGGCCAACTTTGCTCTCCTCTTCAGGGGCCTCTGTCGGTATCTCATACTCAATGGCTGTCTCAAAACTTTTCCAGTAATTTTTTTCCCTCCTTTCCTGATAATCTAAAATTTATATAATTACCCTAATGTCAAGTTTTGTGTATGTGTTTTTTAAAAAAAGATGTATTGCTTTTTATTCTGATTATAAAAGTAAGACATATTTCATATAGAAAATTCAGAAAAATATAAACATTAAAACAAGATTCATCTATACTTTCTGCCCTAATGTAAAGTCAGTTAATATTCTGGCTCGTTGGCTTACATCTGTTTGTCTATTTAAGATTTTTATGTATTTAATATCATGTTTTACTTATAGTTTTCAACAGATGTGTACTGTTACCTGTTGTATCTTGAACATTTCCCCATGTCATTTAAGTATTCTTTATAAACATCATTTGTAATTGACATGTAATATTCTATAATCATATTATAAATTCTTCAACAAACCCCTAGTGTTGTCACCTTTCTTTTTCGTTGCTATTTTAAATCGCTACAGTGACCATCTTTGATGACCTCACTGTAAGTGGAATCAGGCTTCGTGACCCTCCCTCCTAATGTGACAAATGACAGATCAGAAGCATTTTCTCTCCTGGTAGACCCTCTTTGTCCACATTTCAGTTTTCTGACAAACATACTCTTTGTGAAACTCCCATACTGATACATCTTTCTGCTCTTTGGAGCAATTTGTTCTTGGAAATGAATCACTTACATTTCTGAACTACAGGTAAATGACAAAGTCTTGTCCCCAGTCCTGGAGAAGATTCACTTCTGGAATTTGACTCAGCATTCCTGAGCTCTTACCCTCTATCCGGTCTTACTGGGGACAATTTAAAGACTGCAGGGTGATCTTTCCTAAAACATCACCCCTATTCTAATGCTACCAGACTGACTACCCAGATTTAGAATGAAAGCTCTGAGACTCGTTATACAGACTAAGAGTATGGACAGTAGAAATAAAGACTCCCAACAATTTCCTACAATTGATAACAAAAGGCTGCGGTGTGAGTTAATAACTGTCTTTAAGCATATTAAAGATGACTGTATAGCATCTAGTTCATGTTATGTATATGGCAGTGCTTAATCAAATGAAACAGCTGGAACGGAATCAGTGCACATATCTGGTCTAAGTCCTTTATCTGCAGAGACAGAAGCTGAAGCCCAGAAAAGTTAGTTGACTTATACAAATTCATAAAACAATAACTAAGTATACTTGATTTTATTGCTTGACGAACCCCATGTGGTTTTCATTCTGTAAAATAAAAAGAAACACTGGCCAGGTGTGGTGGCTCATGACTATAAATCCCAGCACTTTGGGAGGCCAAGGCGGGAGGATCACTTGGGCCAGAAGTTCGAGAACAGCCTGGGCAACTAACTTGAGGCCAGAAGTTCGAGAACAGCCTGAGACCCTATCTCTACAAAAAATTTAAGAGTTAGCCAGGCTTGGTGGTGCATGCCTGTAGTCCCAGCTATTCAGGAGGCTGAGGCAGGAGAATCACTTGAGCCCAGGAGTTTGAGGTCACAAGAGCTATGATCAAGCCATTGCACTCCAGCCTGGGAGACAGAGTGAGACCCTGTCTCTAAAAAGGATATTTGCATTCCTTTTTTAAAACATGTATCACGCTAAAGAAGCAAATAATTTCATTATAATCCTTTCACATTTATTCTTGAAATTCAATGACATTCACATATACTAAGAGGTAGAAATGACAGAGATAAAATAAGGACCTTAAACCCATCAATGTATAAGATACTGAGACCCTACTACATTTCCGGTAATAATAATGGCTAGCATTCACACACCAAGAACTTTACATTCCAGATCTCATTTAATACACAGTCTGTGGGAAGGTTATTATCATCCCCATTTTACAGAAGAGTAAACTGATCTGAGTGAGGGTTAAGTTGTACCAGGACAAAAGGATTACCTTTTGGGTGCAAGTCATCTAACACAATGTCTCATTACAGCCTATTTAGAGTCACTTAGAAAAAGGGAGAGTGGCCCAGTGACACTGGGAAGACATAATTAAACTGTGCTTCATGAAAGTGCACCTGTGTTTTTCTGGAGAAATTCCAGATTCCTTAAATACACACGTGTTCTTGAAATTCAAAGACATACGCATCATGATAAAACAAATGACCTTAATCGATCAAGTGTACTGAAGTCCCAACCATATGGCTTGTTAGAGAAAAATGTAATACAGGTGAGCAAATTCTATAAGCTGTTACAAACATGGCAGGAACTACTCCTGAAGGTAAGACCCTGGAAGGGGGTTGAATCTCAGAGCCCTCACCACTTCCTGCTCTCTGGCCAGGATGTTTTCTTCAATCTGTCTGAGTAAACCAGATTCAGAGTAGATGGAACCTCCTCAGAGCAGTTTTCTCCAGCCACTTTCACACCCACACACACACTCCCCAACCCTGACCCATCTAAACCAGGTCTCCCTGCTATAACCTCCGGCGGACTGTTCACAAGCGCAGTAGAAGGCCGTGAAGAAAGAGTAACTACAGATTTGTTCGTGCTGTTGTTAACGTCTGTGTCCCCCATTAGACTGTGAACATTATGAGGGTGAATCCATGTGTCTGCCCTTCCCAGCTGCATCCCCTGTGTCTGGCACACAGTCGGTGCTCAATAAGACATTTACTGAGGGAATGAAATCCTCCACCTTTGCTTCCTGCACCCCCACCCAATGGGGGTGTAATTGTGGATTTCTCTCTCTGACCAGGGTAATCTTCCCGTGCCTGGTTTCCTAAGCATATGACATTAGGAATATTCCAGCTCAAAGTGCACTTCGTCACTATCTAGGACTTCAGCCCCATATTCCTGTCTGCTCCCTACGCTGAGCTGTGCTCAACAATGTAGGCGACTCAAAGACCACTTCCTTCACAACTCGTCATTCATACAGCCGAGGCCAGAGGCGTGCCTGGCCACTCAGCATCTCCTTCCTCTCTCTCCTGAGCCCACTGTGGTTCCCACATGGACCTTGAGAGAGAAGGAGCTTCCCACACAGAATGCATCCCCAGACTCAGTTTACCACTTTGAATGCAGAAGAGGAAAGATAACTGACTTGGGAATTACAATGGCTAAATGCACAGGACGTGGAAGTCCCACAGGCTTAGGGGTCAAAACCAGTTGGGCCATTTTCTAGCTATATAATCTCAGAAAGTCACAGCCTCAATTCCTTATGTGTAAAATAGGGATGAAAACACCTCACTCAATATGTTGTTCATATCTCACACAATGTGTAAATTTCCCCCACCCTTAATATAGAAATAAGGTTTAATGAATCTCCACTTCATGCTTATTAAATGTTTATCGGATCAACTGGAACGGATTATTGAATATCTGTGCGATATATTTACGTGGATTGATTTTACTCTACAGCAAGAGTGTCACCAGAACCCTGATTTAGAAATTAGCATAGTATTCCTCCTTGATACACAATCCTTTAATAACATATGCCAGTATAAACCACAAAGTGTCATTGAAGAGTCTTTAAGAATTACAGTTGTCAAGCTGGTCAGTGAGAAGGCCTGTGGCTATCTCTCATATAGGGCAAGCCTACTGGGATAATATCTTGTTTGATCCAAATTCCAGCTAGCAACTTGCGTTTCATTTTAGTTTCTAATTTTCCCCAAAGCCCTGCCTTACAGAGGCTCAAATGCTCACATGGTGATTGTGGGGAAATAACGAAGCCTGAGATTCTTTCTTTGAGCTGTGTTGACCACACAGTTCCAGCTGTTGGTATGAAAAACTTCATCAAAAAAATAGATAATAAAGATGACGTTAAGAAAACCATGCATATTGTCACAAACGAGAAGGACCAAAGCCTGAAAAAAATAAGGCTAAGCCTAAAGGAAAAAAAAATAAAAAATAACTGTCATATTGATTGACTAATCTCATTGAATAAACAAGTATTACATGAAGATATATTTGCAGAAACAATCTATGAGGCTTTATCAAGGACAACAGGAAAAATATGGTGAAAAGTAACTTAAAACAATTATCTAAAAACCTTTTGATTACTTAGAGAAACAGGCCCATCACTCTAAGTTATGAAAGCAGTAGCTAACTTTTATTAGAGGCTTCCTGCTGCCAGCTACTGTTCTAAGCATGATGCGTGTATTATCTCATTTAATCCTCGCAACAGCCCTAGGGGGTTGGTGCTATTATTATCTCCATTTTATAGATAAGGAAAACAGAAGCTTAGGAAGGTTAAATAATTTGGCCACAATGGCACAATAGGTAGAACAGCAGGGATTTTAATTCAATTGATCTAACTCAAAAAATTGAACTCTAGATTTGAGCGTCGTGGGAAAGGTAGACACAGACCCAATCAATGAGCAGCTTAACTAGGTCTGACAGTGCAGAAGTCAGAGCAAGGTTTTTAAAGAGAAATGAACCTTCTTTATCAGCACATCTGACCTTCAGCCATCAACTTCATAAAGATTCAGCTAGAAGTCTACATGTGACTTGCAAAGTCTTTCTTTATTCAGGAATATGTGGCTGTCATTACTTCCCTGCTGACTTTATATTCATGCAGACCCACACAAAAGAAGCAGCAAAACTTGTGTACTCTTCACATCATCCTGGAGGAATTAATCCTGACCAGACCAGGACCTTGTTGAACTGTCAGAAAGAGGAATATGTCGTCATGAGCCCAGGCAATGCTGATGTGAGCTTTAGGGCCCTTCCCCTGATCACCTGAAAAAAAGCAGAAGCGGAGCGGTAGATACAGAAAACATAAACCACCATCATTAAAGGTTGAGAAAGACTATTGCCAATCGGACTCCAGCTAAGCCATTATGACAAAGTAAATGTACAGGTCTTAGGACCCAAAGAAATTGTCATCAGGATGATCTACTGTTCTCAAAATCCTATTATTGTGAAAATCTAATGGTCTCATTGAGCCACGTTCTTCTGGTCTGGCTGAAGACCAGCTGCTTGCCTCATTACTGGCGTTACACAAAGGTACCAAAGATGCTACGTCTCGTTATTTTTTAATTTTTTGAAACCACTGGGACACTTGGGTATTTCCTGGAAACAGGAATGTTAATTAAATATGGCTGGGGTTGGGAGGGCAAGGTAAGGAATATATTTCACTCCACATCTTGTATTGAACCTGATTTGACCCTCTTCTATTCCCTACTGTGCCATCAGAGGAATGGTGAGGAAGCGACCTCTGACCGCTTCAGGAACTGCAGTCTTGTCCTAGCCTTGGGAAAACTGTCATGCTTGGTTTTCCTCCTTTTGGAACCATTTTAAGGGCCTTCATCCCCTAACACGTTGTTTAGTACAGACACTCCAGGAAATGGAACTGTTAACTTCAACGTTGATCTCAGTGGTCTGTCATGTTACTGGGCCCGCATGGGAACCTTCTCGGCCTCCCCCGGCTGTATCTCCCTCCCCAGCCCTTCCCACCAGTTCCCACACTCACTGAATAAGGGAGGTCAATGTGAATACATCTGTCCACATCTCTGGAATGTCACAGAGGAGTAACAGCTGTTGACCTCTGTTCCAAACACATTATCCTGTTTGTCTCAAAAGTAGTTGGGTGAATTCCAGCTAATATATGTAATCTCTACTTCCTATGGGGAATGTAGGATATAGTCCCCACACTCGCTTGGGTACTGGTATAAATACAAACCTGTTTCAAGTACTGGGTCCTCTTACTGTTGATAATAACATTAATAACTATAATAATTATTATGGCCAACACTTATTAAGTATTTGCTATATGATAGTATAATACAAAGCTAAAAAACATCCTGAATTTTTAAGCCTTAAGTTTTCCTTTAAGTTTTAGAAAAAGTAGAACTTTGCTTTCTCCCTAAGTGACCATACTTCCGCATCTTAATACACACACACATGCACACACACACAAAGCCTTTGCTAACCTCCCCTAGGTACAGTTCGTAAAATTGAAGACTGTCTGTATTTATCCTAGAAATATTAGACAGGAAAACAAGGAACCGGGGGAGGAAAAAAAAGCTGAACCTGAGATGTTCCATCTAAGACATCCAACAGGAACAGTAAAGAGCAAAAACAAAGAGGCAAGGTCCAGATAAATCTAGTATTTTCTAAGAATCCATCCATTAACACCACAGCATATATGATGGCTTTTATACATTGTCTTGAGGAAAATTCCAACTAAACTCAAAATATAATTTAGCTTCCATGATGGGACAGGTTGCTCAGATTTGCACTGGCTGACACTGGGCTCATCATTCTCGTCACTGAGGGGCCAGAATCGATATTGGAAACACAGGGAAATCTCATCCCCTTCAGGAATCTAACAGGCTGATTTCTCATGCTGTTGTTCATTCTGTGAAATTCACCCAGGTTTGCTATGCCAAATTGTTATAGGACTCTTCTAGAAAAATTGGAATTGTGTAGCTGGCTTCTCAGCAGAACAAACAAGAGTAGGAGAGCCTATAATGACCTTGAAAATGCACTCATTGGTCCAACAAACCTGTGTTCAGTGACTACGACATGGAAGGTGTTGCTGTAAACCCTGAGGTGCCAGGTGAGACTAAGGCAGTCCCCTGGTCCCCAGAAAACTCGAGTCTGGAAGAAACACTGAGGAAGAAGGCTCTAACTTGCCTGAAGGACTTCTCAGGGGAGGAATGTTATGATTTGAAGATAAGCAAAACTGGTCAGGCCAACAATGGCAAAGAAAGGGACTTTCCTTCCAAGCAAAGTCTACACTACTTGCAAAGCCTAAATGTACACGGCTTGCTAAGGAAACCACAAGGAACCCAGTGTGGCTGGGCCAGAAAGGACACTGAGGAAAGACCATAGGGATGGCAGGTAGTCAGCGGCTAGTCGTGAAGGGCCTTTTATGCCTTGCTAAGGAGTTTGCTCTTTGTACTGAGAGCAATGAGGAACCCTACCCTTACTGTATAGGTCAGCACACAGATCTATGTTGCTGTTAGAGATTTAGGAGGTTATCAGTGTTTGGGCTCAGAAAACAATAGCCCAAAATGAAGGTCTCAGAAGCAGAAGTTTTTCTCCAGTTTTCTCCTGCACTTGTCTCTCAGTCTCATTCTCCCCCTTGGCTAGCCATGGAAATTAGAATCCCTCTTCCCCAAGGTGAATCATAAAAACCAGAATCCCTTTTCCCTAAAGCCAGCCATCAAAGCTAAAACTATTCTGTGTAAAAACTGGCCATAAAGAAATTATCTGACCTACCTTGTTCAACTGTAGGTCATAAGACCCCCATTCCAGAGAGGGTCCTGCCGCACACCCAGAAGGAAGGAATGCTGCACAGAGAGGCCAAGAAGAATCTAGACAGACAGGCCATGCTGGGTTTCCCCACTCAGTCTCTTAGCCTCAGATCATACTGTTTTTGTCCAATCATATCTCTACATGGTTAACCATACTTTGTTGAACCTAACTATAAAAATGGACAATCTCCCCTGTATCTTTAGGTCTTCCTTCTGAAGGATCCTATGTATACACATTAAATAAATTTGTATGCCTTTTTTCCCATTAATCTGCCTTTGGGAGCTGGTTTTTCAGCAAACCTTCAGAGGGTACAGGGGAAGTTTCCCTTGACCCCCTACATCAGCATAGTAGAGCCAGGATTTCAGATAGATTTAACCTCATCCATCAACTCCGATTGATTGATATCGGCTGTCTGACTCACTGTGTTGAATGGGATCCTGGGACCTCAGACCAGTCTAAGGGAAGCATGGGAAGGGGCTGGGGAAGCATAAAAAATGGCACTCATGGGACTCCCGGGTCAAGATTATAATAAAGCTGTGAACCCAGATCAGATTACAGGCTGCTCTTCTCCACCTGTCCCTTAAATCTTGGCATTTTTCCATTGTTGTAGTTTGAGGTGGCTAATAAATTACTCCTTTCTACTTGCTAATTCAGTCCTAAATCAAATAAGGTCAACTAAGAAAGACAAAGCAGTCAGGCTGATGGAGACAAGAATATCACTGATGGCGTACAATCGGAGAAAGCAGCTGAGACATGCGGCCATAACAAGCACCCCAGAATTCGGCAGACTTACCTACTGCCACAGGTTTGCCAGGAAACCACAGGTCCCACTTAGTCTTTACCACCAAGCTACCGCATGGCCCAGAGCAGGATGCTTGCTCTCTGCAGAAAGGCAGGTCCCAGCGGTGGGACCGGCAGGCAGCAGGAGCCACAGGAGCATGAGGTCAGGGGAGGGTTTGTTTCACTTGGGAGAGATGTAAGCATGTTCTCATGCTCAGGCACAAAACACATCATGGAGAGAAAGACCAAAGGCATAAGAGGTAGAGGAAAATCTGTAGGGGAAGAAACCAAGGTGATGAGAGGAAGTGGCCCTAGGACAGGAGCTAATACTTTAGCATTCATTAAACAGGAGGAAAGCTCTTTGAGACTCTCACACTTGTCTAGCAAAACCAAAGTTACAGCAGTTACAGATTAATTAACATTGGTCAGGCACTTTGCAACTCCCCACAGTATCTCATAAAACCCCTACGTAGTCTGGGAGGCTGAGGTGGGTGGATCGTTTGAGCTCAGCAGTTTGAGACCAGCCTGAGCAAGAGTTGAGACACTTTCTCTACCAAAAATAGAAAAAATTAGCCGGGCATGGTGACGCATGCCTATAGTCCCAGCTACTCAGGAGGCTGAGGCAGGAGGATTGCTTAAGCCCAGGAGTTTGAGGTTGCTGTGAGCTAGGCTGATGCCACAGCGCTCTAGCCCGGGCAACAGAGTGAGACTCTGTCTCAAGAAAGAAAAAAAAAAGAACACCTCTATGTAGGAATCATTATTACTAGTCCATTCTAACAATGAGAAGATCTAGTAAGTAGCAGAAAAGGACTAAAACACACTTCTTCCTCCAGCTCTGTAATTACAGTCTTGGGAAAGCTGACAGATCCTTTGACTCTGGCTTCGTGCTCTTTGCCACGAAACCGTCCTTCAGAAGGAGCTTCCACCAGACTGTGAATCAGTGGGAGAGGCATTGCCAGAAACCATCACTCAGTTTGTGTGGTGAAGGGTGGGAGGGGAGTGTGGGGTGAATGAATGGCTTCCTAAGCTTTAAGTTTAATTTCTAAAATCTCTCAAGAAGTAAACAAACATCTCTTCTTCCCT
Organism: Lepilemur ruficaudatus; assembly: GCA_963574885.1. Classification (NCBI taxonomy): domain Eukaryota; kingdom Metazoa; phylum Chordata; class Mammalia; order Primates; family Lepilemuridae; genus Lepilemur; species Lepilemur ruficaudatus. The sequence continues at coordinate 24,024 of CAUYRT010043430.1, read as the reverse complement.
CTCTTCTCCTGCCCTTCAAGAGGCAGAAACAGAAGCATTTTCATTTCAGGAGAGGGGAGTGAATGTATCATGCTCATCTCTGGGAGCCACCTCAGACATTTGGGAAACAGGCTGACTTCTCAGGGCTTGCTGCTGGTGCTATGTCTCTACTGAGAATTCAGACTTCCTAAAAATAGCCTCCATGAAGTGGCTGAGCAACGGGAGGTAGCAGACTGGCTAATGATTTGCTCTGTGCTTGCAGATGTCCTCTCTGAAGACTCTGAGACTACAGCCCAAGGGAATGAGGAGGGCTCAGGCTGTCTGAAGGGACTTTCTCCAGGCCCTGTTTTGAGGTCCAAGTTTTGAGAAAATGATATCTGTTCTTTTCCCAGATCTCTACGTAGGGAAGGTTTTTGGAAATGTATGATTTGTACGCAAGATTGTATGTTCTCTCAGACATCCCTCTCAGCTCTCCAGATCTATTCTCTCTTTTTACTTCTCATAAATTCAATCTCTGAATTGCTATACATACAAACTGGACAAAAATATATATGTGTGTTTCTGTGTATACATGGAGTTGACAAGTATTTATTGCCTCTTCCCTTTTTCTACTCAGAAAGTGGATGTGTGGACATTTTGTCCCCACCACTCCTATCATAGCCAACTGGCAAGACTGTGTCCTATAAATCCAACAGTTCTTAACCTTCTTTGTCTCAGGGACCCCTTTGGTGTTCCAGAAGCCTAAAGACCGCTTCTCGCAATCATGTTTTGAAACACATAAAATAAAATACATGTTTGCAAGAAAACTAAAAGTATTGAAGTGCAATCTTCAAATATTTTTAAAAGCAAATATTCACAATATGGTAATAAATATACATTATTAACATCTCAAATAAGATCTAGTTGTGGTGTGATAACTCCCATAATTTTGGAAGTAGTGATAAGCATAAGCAATATTTTGAGGTACCTATACCTCAAGTATAATGTGATATGAAAATATCTGTGAGTTCTGATGACAAAGTGACAAGTACTGCTAAAATTACTGTGGTTTGTTGCCTAAATATATCATTGAAATGTTAAATTTCAGTTAAAGAGGACAGTGAAAAAGAAGACATAATTTTTTCCCAACCAACTTACCTTAGACCCTTGGTTAAGAACCTGAGTCAGTCAGTCCATCTGGTGACCAGCATCTCATCTACCTGCATGTGGGTGATACACACACACACACACACACACACACACACACACACACACTGCATGCCCTGTAGTCTCAACACTAGAATTGGACAGCATCTTAATGGCATCCATAAAGGACACTTCCCAGATAGTTTATGCCATGAATTATCAGAAGCAAAAAGTGCAAATAACATTGTCGACCTCAATAGCAATATTTTCTGTAGCCTCCAGTTCCAAATACTAGCTGAGTGTGGATGGCCACTCCCAATCCAGGTTTTCTCATTTCCTCCTGATAGTTGGGCCAGAATCATAAGCTCTACAGTTTCACCTGTTCTTGTTTTTCTCCCACATTTTAGAAATTTAGTCCAACTTTCCATTCTTCTCACTATTACTCAGCAGGGTAGAACATATATAGCTGAAATGAGACTAAACATGCAGTAGGGGGACCACACTCCAGCTCAGCCCTCTTGCTGTGGATGATAATGTAAAGCCCCCTGACCACTCTGCAAACATTCAGCATCCACCATTTGGTATTGTGTCCTGGACAGCAGATCCAAAATTCCTTGGAGGGCTCTGCCACACTGTCCCCCTCAGTCACTCTGCCGCAGACTCACAGGAATTGTTTTTTATCCTCTAAAACATCAATTTTATTTTTGACTTCAGGTCTTTAACGTGAGTTCTTTCCTCTTCCTGAAATGTTCTTCCCTTTCTCTCTTCCCAAGGTGCATTCCTCCTCCTGACTGCTATATCTGACCCCTATATCTATACACTTCCATTTAATCCCTACGTTAATATCTAGTTTATTTTTCACAACTGGCCACAATTTATAATTATTTTATGTATTTATTTGTTTTCGTTTTTGTCTTTATCCTCCACTAGAGGCTAAACTCCTTAAGGGCAGGGACTGTGCCTGGCTCGTTCACCTCTGTACTCTAGCAGCAAAACCATGCTTGGCATGTAGCAGGCACTCAGTGAAAATGTGGGTTAGTGGCTTAATCAGTAACGAACATTCCCTTTTATAACATGCAGCTCTATAATCTGTAATGTACACCCTAGGCTCCCATACCAAAACAGTCATGGAAGGTAGTGAGCAGGGTGAAATATTAGATAGTGTATATTCAAAAGCATCCCTCTATCATATGGACAAGAAGTGGTATCCCATTGGCCTAGTTTGATTGGTTAATCCACCTGCCACAGCCACAGTTCACTCTACTTACTGTGCCAGAATCTAACAACTGGTGTTTATAATTCTGTGCCTTACTTGTCCGATTCCAGGAAGCATGGAAATATGCAGCACAGAGTAATTTAACCTCTGTAATCATGAAGTTTGGCATGCTAAGGATGTTCCAATCCTGGCTGGCTAGGAGCTCCTTCTGGCAAACTCTCTCATCTCAGTGTCAGAGTGCCAGTCAGATTTGGGGTAGCAGTCACCTTCCTGGAATTCACTTCCTTTGCAAGCCATTCATTCATCCAACAAATGATTAATGAGAATTGCACTCAGTCATAGGCCCGTTAGTATGGGCTGGGAAGACAAAGACAAATAAAGCATGCCCTCAAGTGGCCCAAGACAGACAAGTAAACCAATAGCAACTCGTACAAGATAAGTTTCTACCTTTACATTGACAGAAGCAGAGAGCATTGTCTTGGCTCATTTGGAACTACTTTCTAAAACATCTATAAAACTGTTTAAATAAACCAATATGGTGAGTGCACCCACAAATATGATAGTGTGTGGGCATATATGTATGTGTACGTTCACATTTGCTGTCTCTCACGAGATCCTGAAAGTATCAAATAAAAAATGAATCTCCCTCCCAGGGGCACATGAACCAGACTTTACCATTCAACATAATCACTGTTGCTTTAAGGGAATGTCTGGAGCCGCTGCACTGCCCAGCCCAGTAAGCACAATGGAACATTTTCCTTGGGATTACCTCACTCCTACTGACCCACACAGGAAATAATTATTTTGGTAGTCACCAGTAAACAGTGAAACACACTCATTTGAAAAATAAGCTCTTTTTGACCCTGCAAGACAGTGGCTTCACAAGTATAGCTGAACCTAGTTTCCATCCAAATTCAACAATTTTGCACATAAATGGTGCCTTATTCTTGGATGGTGGGTTCCCAAATCCAGACCACATTTCAGAGTTCTGCCAAAATGCCATAGCAAACAGTGGTTTCCTTGTATTTCTGCAGAAAGAAGAATGTAGCATCAAAGAAATATTAGATTTCTTTCCTAAGATAGAATATGGAAATTCCACAGATGCCCTAGCAACAAATTCAAACACTGTAGTCATGTCTGAGAAAGTTCTCCTGCTCTTTCAGACTTCGATCCTGGGGTGTGCCAGAGAAATATGGCAACGTTTAGAGAAGTGACAGTTTGCGGTAGGATTTTTGGATCTAAGTGAAAAGTCTAGATCTCCACTCCCTATTCTAGCTGAGGCCTAATATCATAGGCCTCTTTCTCTAGGTGGCCCCCAAAAGGCAAAACCCTAAATGGAAGCTGCAGAGTGTCCCAGGAATATGTCTCTGAGAGAAGTAAGGCTACCTGTTGAAAACAGATGAGTTGGAGTAACGAGGCAATGTTCTCAACTAAAACTGACTCTGTTCTACTGAAATCCAAAGTCACTGACTTAGAATAAAGACTTGACTGCTTGGACAGAGACCCAAAATAATAGTTTAAACAGATGGTTTTTCCTGTCTCATCTAACAATCTGGAAGTAGGCAGCCCAGGCCTGGTATGGCAGTTTGAGGGCCAGAAATTCAGGTGCCTTCTGTCATGTAGCTCTGCCATCCTTTGACCCAGATGGGTTCAGGACCCACATGACCTGCCCCTTCCTTTTAAGGGAACAGTCCAGAAATGACATCACTGCTGATTATATCCTGTTAGCCAAAACTTAGTCATATGACCAAAAGAGCTTCATGGCTGTTCCCAGCTACATGTTGAGAATTCTGCTACTACCAAAAAAAGAGAAATGGTATTGGGGCATAGTCAGTAGTTTACACAGTTGTCAATTTACACATTATTCCTTTGAATTGTGGACAAGACATAACCTCTTCTCCTGCAAAAGAGCAGTGTGCCTCCCTCCAAAACTGCTGCATTTACCAGACCACCTGTGCCAGCACGATACCTGGTATGCCTAAGCAACACAAAGCTGTGAGAGTAGAGCTATTAACACAGTGCTTGTGCGCCTCAGGTAATACCTGACCAGATCAGTAAGCAGGGCTGTCCCTCCTCCAGGGAAATCCCCTTGATGATGACTCTGCTTGAGTCTGAGAGTGTTTCCTTTTTCCTACCAACCAAAGACTCTGCTGTGAAGACCATTGGACCCAGAGGTTATCCCATGGTTGCGAGGATCACCTGGTCTCACTTTGTCTTTTCTACCACCCTGATAGGAGAATGATCTAGTAGTAATGAGTCAAGCACTCAAAGCTCCTAGGAAGCTTCAACTTTAGAAAGGAGGGAGGATATCTCCAACCCTGAGACCCCAAAAGAGTAACCTAGCACAAGAAAGGAGCTACATGTCAAGCTGGGACTTCTCTGTAAATTGCTGAAGTCACTCCAAAGAATAGGTTATGTTTAGAGGAGCCTTCCAAGTCATTGATCCAGCCCTCTTCTGGGGTCATTTTGGAATGAGACTCATTGATTTCTAAAGGTATAGAGAATTCCTGAGCAGGGACTTCCCCGAGATTTTCATTCATTAAGGAGGAAAGAACGAAGGGCTCTGGGCGGAATGGATTAGAATCCCACCTGGTGTTTACACCAATCTGCAGGATGTGCTTAATATCCTGGCATGAATAGACCATCACTTGGCGGCAGCAGACAGCACCTGCTTACAGTGTCTCATCTGGTTAAATAAACTCAATGATACTCTGATATCAGATAATATGAAAAACCAAAGGGTATGGATGTTCACTATGTCACAAATAAGCTGAGGGATGAATCTAGGCCAAACTGAAACAATTTCTCCCTAGAGGGAATGAAACACAGAAGTGAATTTGTTTTCTGTGTTATTAGCAGAAATGATATATTTGTGATATATTACTACTAAATTATGATTAAGTCATAGCAAAAAAAGTATTCAAGGTGAGAAATACTCATTCTACTTTATGAAGAAACAAAATCATCTTCATTTGACATAGATCTACAAACTACAGAAATGTTGAGACTTAAGCAATCTCACAGCTGATTTTAGTGATTATATATAGCACATGTGTCGTGGCTGATATATAATGTAGCTCACACACACACTTATAGGACAATAAAATCTTAACAATGATTTTAATTACAAAACTATTCCAAATTCCAACTGAGTTCCCTGGTCAGGGAACATTAGGACATCCTCTTCCTGTTTCCGCCTTATCCAAAAGCTGGAACAAAACTCTTGGAGGGGGTCCAGATGTCAGGAAGAAATTATTTTAAGTGTTGTTATGTTTGGGAGGCACAGCAGGGCAACATGAATTGACCTCTATATCTGAATCCATGTATAGTAATAATAAAACATGTCCTAAAAAGACTCTGCTATGTTAATTTCTGGCAGTAGGCAAGGGAAATTGCACAAATGTCCTACACACAGACCTGTTTAGTCACTCCTTCCTCTGCTCCCTGAGCTCGGTGTGCAGCCCTCCATTAGCACTTACCTCATTCATTACGCTGTAATTATTTGTTCACAGGCCTGTCTCCAGCACTGGCCCGTGACATGGCAAGGAGTTAAGAATACTAACTCTAGAGCCAAATTGCCTGGATCTGAATCCTAGCTCTGCCACTGATTTAGTTCTGTGACTTTAAACAAGTCCCTTAACTTTGCCAAGCCTCAGTGTCTCCACCTGTAAAATAAAGTTGGTAATAGTATCTGCCTAACATGGTGGCTGTGAACACATCATAATGAATGAAAAACACATCCCACCTTAGGGAATATCTTCAAGACCAGTTGGCTGTTCTTAGGATTCCTATCGAGAGATAAATCATGTTCTGTCCATCTTTGCATTCCCAGCCTCCATAGTGTGCCTACCTCCTGAAAGTAGGTAAGTTGCATGACCCGATGAATGAGAAAGGAGAAAAGGAATTCCCCTCCAACGCCCTTAATTCATTTTGCTCCAAAGCAGCAGAAGGACTTCTCTGCCCAGTGAGTTTGTGGAGAATAAGTAGGAATGTGTGGCCCAGCCCACACACCGTCCCCTTGAGCATACGCTGTCCTCATAGAGCACGTGGCAGACTCTCTGCTTCCAGCGTTGCCCTGGTGCACAGGCTACCCCTTCCTCCCTCTCCTCCTCTGGGGAACAAACTGCCCACAGAAAGCAGATATTCTGCACTTTCCTTTAGGAACAGGCTCTTCCTCACATGATTTATTGCCATCTGAGACTAGGTGGAAAAGACTAATGAATTCTAGGGTCAGTTGATAGGGTCATAGGTCCTCATACTAAGCTGTTTCCTCCAGCCTACTCTGACCAATCATAAAGATGATATTTTGGCTTCCTCCTGCCAGCCATCTGGATTGTTTCCAGCATGTTCTATTTATTGAGCCCTACCAAAATCTCTAACAGTAACTTAGTAACAGAAAAAAATTTTTCATATTTTTAATTTTTCAGAATTTTAGTAACGTGCTGCTCTTGGGAGGAACTGAAAATACATGGATTTCTGGGGGATTGGACAATCAAAACAAAGCCAGGCATGGTGGCTCATGCCTGCAGTCCCAGTGACTTAGGAGGCTGAGTCAGGAGGATTGCTTGAGCCCGGGATTTCAAGGCTGCAGTGAGCTATGATAGCACCATTGCACTCCAGCCTGGGTGATAGAGTGAGACCCCATCTCTTAAATAAAAAAAGTAGGGTGCTGGGTGTCCTCTTTTTGCCTTGGCTTTTCTCTTCCTTGCTATGCCTCAGAAGTTGACCACCTTGGACTACATCATCTGGGCTCTCTTGCCATCTGGCTTCCAGCTGGGTTCCAACAATTGGAAGAGATTAAAGGGTGGGAAGAGAAAAAGACCAGAATATTTGTTCTGTCTACTCTTTTCCTGGCTGGCTAGGTTCTGGCAGTGGTTGCATTCCTCTACTATGGCAGCGTCCCCTGTTGGACACCCCTCTCCCGTGGCTACAGCTCTTTCTGGATTCTCTACCACCACTCACTCCCTTTGTCCCTTCAGGCCTAGGAGCAGGCACAGCTTCCCAACATTGCTAGTCCCCTCGGTGCTTCATCATCTTAGTTAGTTCTGTCCACACCCCTGTAACGGGTCCCTTTGTCGAAGTCTCTTCCTCTTCAAGGAAAGCTTTCAGTGTGCCATCTCCTTCCCACCAGGCCCCTGATTGAAATAAGCAATGAAGAGGAAGAGGAAGACCCTTCTGGAGATGGACACATGGGACATACATAGCCTGGTGTCAAAAACATTTGTCTTATCCAAGGAAATTACCCTTATTCTGATTACACCTCACCTAGCAACTTCCTGATAACTTAGCTTTCCATGTTCCAACTTCCTGATAACTTGGCTTTTGTTCTGGCTAAACAAATAGAAGACCCTGGTCAAATTGTCCCTGTATACAAGTTCTTGTAATAGTTCAGTATCTCTTCTCAAATCAATGAATAGTAAATGGAAAATCAAAAAGAAGTAGAAGTGGCAGAATTTACTCAGTTTACTTTTAAGTTCTATGGGGAAAAAAATCATAAACTTGAAGGGGTGACATTCTAAGATAAAGAGCTCTACAATCGGGGTTCAAAGATGAAGAATCTGAGGTTTACCAGGCACCAGCTTCTGAGAATACAGCCTCTAAGTGAGCTTGGGTACAGACTGTGTTTTCCAATTTTTTCTTTCTTTCTTTCTTTCTTTCTTTTTTTGCGAGATAGGGTCTCACTCTGTTGCCCAGGCTAGAGTGCAGTGGCATCATCATAGCTCACAGCAACCTCAAACTCCTGGGCTCAAGGGATCCTCCTGCCTCAGCCTCCCGAGTTGCTGGGACTACAGGCATGTGTCACCATGCCTGGCTAATTTTTCTATGTTTTGTAGAGATGGGGTCTTGCTCTTGCTCAGGCTGGTCTAGGACTCCTGACCTCAAGGGATCCTCCTGCCTCAGCCTCCCAAATTGCTAGGATTACGAGCATGAGCCACCGCAGCCGGCCTTTTTTCCAGTTTTCTAATGTATTTCCATCTGCCCTTTTATATTTTCATGTGTTTGACTATTTACCCATGTTTACCAATGCAGGCAATTTCTCACAGCCTAAAACTTATGTGCAAGAATAAATTCTCGCTCAAAGGATAACATCAGTAAAGATTAGCCTTTTAGAACTGAGAGAATTCTAAAAGGCAGCAGCCAAACAATAATCACTTTTCTATAGAAAAAGCGAAAAGAAAAAAATCCTTAGTCTAGCATTCCAATCCTTTCACAATGCAAAGCTGCCATACCTCATAAACTCACTGACGTCAAAAACACACCGTGCTTCTTCCTGCCTTTTATCCTTGGCTCACTCTACAACCCACGGCCTGAAACACCCTCCCCTGTCCTCTCTGTGTATCCCACCCGACCCTTCAGCCTTCAACACTCAGACGCACTCCCCAGCCTCCACCACACCTTTCCCGACCATGGCAGCACACGATGTTTTCTGTCCTCGAAGCACCTCTGGCACTCACTGGCTTGGCATGACACTCTGTTCTTGCAGCCATTTCACCCTCTCCCTCCAACCCTATTCCTGGGGTGCTTCTTGGTGATTTCAATATCCTTCCAATAGCCCAGCCTCTCGTGTCCTTTCGTTCACATTTATTGAGTTGTTCTCTGCAACACTTCAGCCACCCATCTTGCTGTTACCATTAACCGAACCCCCTCCATACTTTTAATTTCAAGCATTTTTTTCTCTAATCACAATCTCTGATTTTGGGATGACGCTGACTGTTACCCCAATGCCCTCCAGCCAACAAGCCTACCATCTTTTCACTCTCACACCCTTCGTGTTCTCATTTTCCTCTTTATCCAGCTTAAAGCCCAATATTCATCACTATACTCATTAACCTAGATACACCTTTAATTCCCTGTACCTTCTCTACCTGTTCATACTCCTCTGGCAAAATCTCAAGCCTGGCTAAATCCAAAGCTCTACCTACTCCGTACCTGTACTTGGACATGGCTGGGGACAAGCATGTAACCACTTTATTCTAAATTTAAATTGTGACTTTCCTTATTGACTATTTCTAAAGCTTTCAACTTGGTTTTTGTAGAAATAATAATCTTCCTTTTTCAGTCATAGGTTTACCTGCTATTTCATTAAATCAATAATAACTAAGTATAATAACAGATATAACTGGTATAAACAGCTTTGGGAACAAACCAAGCTTACTCGTGGTGAGCATATAACTCAGCTGAAGAGAACAGAAGCATAGGGCATAACAGTGAGTAGCCTACCAGCCTAGAGTGCTCAAAATGCCATGGACCTCAGCCGGGATACATTACGAGGATATGGAGAACCTCTGTTAGTCTGGCAAGTTGATTAAGTGAAAGTCAGTTCAGAGAATGTCTATTGTACATGCATGCATGAAAACAGAAATAAGTTCTGTAAATAAAAATCTGTAAATAAGATCCTGTAAATAAACAGAAAGGATTTATCTTTTACCACTTCTTTATTTCCAATATAAGCAGCCTGTTTGGGCCTGTATTTCTTGTGTTTATAGTATAGCTATTGAGAAGACCATCAATTTGCCTCAAGCTCCTTTAGTAACCAAGCTACTATTTTGGCTTCATTCCATAATGGTCATTTCCTAGTTAATGTTCTAACATAAATATCAAGTTCTTTAAGATTAAATAGCTTCATGGCTGGGTGTGGTAGCTCATGCCTGTAATTCCAGCCCTTTGGAAGGCTGAGGAGGGAGGATCGCTTGAACTCCCGCTTGAGCTCAGGAGTTCAAGGTTACAGTGAGCTATGATCAGGCCACTGTACTGCAGCCTGGGTGACAGAGGAAGGAAGGAAGGGAGGGAGGAAGGGAAGAAGGGTAGCTTCACCTAGAAGTAAATTATCTTCTACAAACACGAAGATACCATTAAGGGCAATGTTTCTCAATCATTTGTTTTCATTATCGCCTTCCCGCTATAGGACATTTTCAGACATTTTTTTCTTAATTTCCCCCATAACATTTTAATACCATAGATATACTGAACATTTCTTTATGTGCTGTATGTATATCTATGCTTTATATATTAAAAGTAAGAGTACATATACACACACACACAACCAATTTTCACCTCTTTGGAGGTGATAGTGCCTCTGTTGAGAATGCATGACTCAGGGCATGTGAAGTGCATCCTATATGTGATTCTTATTTGGCTGTTATCTGCAGCTGACAAGACAAATGCAAATGGGACACTCCTTTGGGGAGGTGGTCTACTTTAATGGTGAAGCTGCCAGTAGTGTCCCATACTTCGGTCTGTTCGTTTCTTTTATTCTGTCTTTCTTAACTTGCTGTCTTCACTCTTACCAACTCAGCTCTCACATTTTTATAAAAATGGTTAACAATTCAACACCAGACTAAGACTAAAGAGATCATATTTTCATCATAGTACAATATCGGCCAGGCACAGTGGCTCACGCCTGTAATCCTAGCACTCTTGGAGGCCGAGAAAGGGGCATCATTTGAGGTCAGGAGTTTGAGACCAGCCTGAGCAAAAGTGAGACCCTATCTCTACCAAAAATAGAAAAAATTAGCCAGGCATGCTGGCACATGCCTGTAGTCCCAGCTACTCAGGAGGCTGAGGCAGGAGGATCCCTTGAGCCCAGGAGTTTGAGGTTGCTGTGAGCTAGGCTGATGCCACAGCACTCTAGCTTGGGCAACAGAGTGAGACTCTGTCTCAAAAAAAAAAAAAAAAATAGTGCAATATTAAGCAACAGTAGCAAATAAGCTTTCCCTTTCAGGTTATTGGCAGTTTCTTTGACCTGTGAAATAAAGTATCTGTGAATATTATTATCCAGTGTTATCACACCACTTCATGCACCTCTCATCTTCACACTTATTGACAGTCAATAGCACATGTATTAATATCATTTATTTTAGCAGCACAGCTCAGAGGACCACATGATAGCATTCAGAAAAAAAAAGAAAGGAATAAAAGAAAAAAATGAGAAAAAGGTAGAAAGAAAAGAAAAGAATTCTGGTGGAGAAGGGGATCCTGATTTAAATCCAAAAATTCCAAAGAGAACTATGAAACTGCAGTGTAATAGTAGCGTATTATCCGACCATAATAAGGAGGTCAGTTCTCTCCTCCAATGTTCACCTTTTAATACTGAAAAGTTGTTTTTAAGTTATTTTCTTAGATCTGGAGCCAGGAAAAAAAATGCATTCTGTTCTGTGTACAATTATTTCATGAGCTTCTACAAGTAGTCTTCCTGACATTTGGAGAGCAATGCAAATTACTGCTGCTCTTACTGTCTACCTCCATATCTGTCTGTCTTCTCAGATTCTTAGTGTGCAGGAATATACACCCCTGATTATAGATGCTGGTAATTTTTTGGAGCTCCAAAACTTCCATGCAAAAATTGGATTCTAACTCACTAGATAGTATCAAGACAACTGAAAAACTACTTTGGGGAAAATCAGGAGTACCACTAATAATAAACTGGTGTTTACCAAAAAAACGAGTTTTGCCATTGGACCAAGCCAGGCAGCTAAAATATCTAAAATGATTATCAATTAATTTCCTTTTCCCTATAGAAATTAACCATCTTGAGTTTAAAAACTTTATTATTGCAGGAGGAAGGGAGGGAAGAGAGGAAGAAAATACAAGATACATTTCTTATAGCAGAACTTCAAATTTTCCTGCCATTTTCAGGAAAAACTTTTTATTTCAATATTTTTACCTACACTGTTTCTTTTAATAGAATCAGGAATGAAGTACTCAAGTGATTATTTATGTGATATCTTTCTTCCCCCATCAGACTGTACAGTCCACAAGAGCCAGTGCCTTGCCTGTTTTGCTCTTCATTGCATCCAGTGACAGACACGGGGCCTGTATACAGTAGATGCTCAATGTATTTGTGTTGAAGGATCGGAAAGATCAGATGGGACAAAGAATAGTTTGAAATGACATTTTTCTCAATGCAACATGATGCTGTGAAAACATCTATTTACTTTTACTTGTCCATCTTGATTCTTCGTTTGCTCATCCTAGAGCTATGTTGTGCCTGAACAGAGACTGTTAAGACGTAGTCGCTGACCTTAAGGGACCCACAATCTATAAAGGGAGACAGACATAAACCAATAAATCATAATACAGTGAGATATCAGAAATAAATATCTATGCAAGGGAGAGAGGGTCGGGGTAGCAATTCAACTGTCTCTTGTTGAAATCAGAATTGTTATCTTGGGTAGGCAACCATCCGAGGATATAAAAAATAAATGATTTAGAACTGAGGTTTGGTTTTGTTTTGTTTTGTAACAGGACCATTAAAAATGAAGCCAAACTAAACTGGGGACTTTGTCCATCTAACCCCGCTCAGATCCTGGTTTAAATATCACTCCTTTACAGAAATCCCCTCTGAACTCTCTCCACACACACAGTTAGGTCCCCTCTGTGCCCTTTCGCTAACTGGGAAGTTCATGAGGCCAAAGAACATGTCTGTCTAGTCCATGGACTATTATATCTCCAGAGCCTAGAACTATCTCTGGCACATAGTAGTTGCTCAATAAATGTTTGATGAATAAAGTCCCCCTTGTGATATATTTATTTTTCTCTTTTTAAACCAATTTACCTCATTTTTCCATTCTGTAAATATAAAAAATATTTCCCCTCTCTCAATGTTTTTTGCCTTTTCCTTCAAGATGATTGTTTCTCTAATGTTTCCAGGCATTATCATTCAATAACTGGAAGTAAATTGCATTTTGGGCAACTGCACCCAGTAGAGATATCTAAGGCTGCTTCCTCCACCCCCGCTAGGCATACCCCCAAAGACTGGGCCTATTTGTAGACTCCCAGAATAGTTTCCCAACGGGGTTTCTCCACACCTCACATGCACACAATTTCCAAAGGATTTGCACTGAAGAAGGGAGACTTTCTTTTGGAGAGTAAAGATTAATGTTCTTAAGGGAACCATGAAAGGTCAGCATTCACTTTCTGCACCTGAAATTAACTCTTCTCCTCATCCTCTCTATAGTGAAAGCAGAGGGTAAGAAGATCCTGGTTTAAGGCTTCACATGCTCCTGATATTTAGAAACAGAAATTTAGGAAGGGCTCTGAAAAGCCTCCAGTCCTAAGGCACCAAGTTCTGAGGCCAATGGATCCTGTGTCTGATGCTTCCCCAGGCCATCTGGCAGCCAGAGAGAGATATTTTAAGTCATGGCAAGGCATGTGGCAACCTCAAAAACCACACCCTTTGAATGTCAGCCTCCTCTGCCAGTGTGGGGCAAGTCTGGCGTGGGCAAGAAATAAAGGCTGTGCTGTGGGGATATCAACCCCACTGAGATGCTGTTGACTTTACAAACACACACACATAATTAGTATAAGTTTCTTATTCTTTTATTTACTAAATGTTCTGCTGAAAGCTGGTAAAGTCAGTCAAATTTGGATGTTTCCAAATGTCCAGATGTGTCCTAGATACAGCCTAGATGTCAGGAAGAGACTTGAATTGATTTAAATACAGGGTATTTTTTTTTTCACTGTAGAAATGTCTCTTCTGAATTCTACACAGTCTTTCACATGACCTTGGAAGAAATAGGAAAATATAATTAGTGAGGAGGGATAATGCTGGTCTCCATAAATATTGGCTAAAAGTAGACATAGGATTAGAGAAAAAGGTTTCTAAGTTTCTCTTAATAACGTCCTTCTCCTTCTCTCTCTTTCTCTCTCTTACACACACAATTAAAATGATTACTAAAAGAAAATGTGGTGATTTTTAAAGTATATTAAATATATATTTGCTATCTTAGTTGCAATAGATGTTATACCATTGTATATCAATTGTAACAACTGGTATTACTGGAATCTCTTGGAATTTTCTATTGGTTTCTGTTTCTTCTAGAAATAGGTATTTCTCTTAGTTTTCTTACATTAAAGTAACCCAAATTTAGGGAAGGAGTACCACCTTACTAGGTCCTGAGTTGATGGCAGAAGGTAGAGCATCCCTGGATGACCTGGGTTCCAGTACCAGTTCTGCCACATATTATTCACCTAAAAAATAGACCAAAGTTCCCACCACAGAAAAAAAAAATGATATGTATGTGAGATAATGCATATGTTAATTAGCTTGATTTAGCTTTTCTGCAACATATGCATATATCAAAACATGTACACCACAAACATATACAATTTTTATTTGTCAATTAATTAAAATAGACAAAAGAATATCTCTAAGATTCGTCTTCATGCCCGTGTCCCACAATTCTGCAGTCCCCTACAATTATCTTGGGCCCAATTATCAGCGGGCCCTGGGTCAAGGGTCTGCCTAAATACACCACGCAGCTGTTTCCTCACTGGAGTTTTATGGTTTTCTCTTAAAACTTATGGCCTAGAAAAACCTGCTGCTTTGCATTTTGTTTTTTTGTTTGTGCAGAGATGGGTGGTAAACCAATGGGAAACGGGAAACACTGGGACTACAACGGTTAATGTTTCAGAAATGACTATTTGGAAGTCATCAGCTCAGAAAATACAGTTGAAGCCAGAAATTTCAATGAAATCACCCTGGTGAGATATATAGAGTGAGAAAAGAAATAAGACTGAGGACTGATCCTCCTTTGTTAATGGGAAGTGGGTGGGCATGATAAGGGAAATCCCAGAAGGAGCTTGAAAAGGAGAATCAATATAGGTAGAAAGAAAACTGTGGTGCTATGAAAGAAGCCAAGGGGAGAGGCTGCTTTAAGGAATCAGTGGTCAACAAAGCCAAAGCTTTCCACAAGTCAGGTAGGACAGGATTAAGAAGTAATCAATCATTAGCTATAACACTATGGAGCTGCTATTAGCCATGGAAGTCTCCGTGGGTGGTGGCAGCGGAAGATACACAGCAAGTGGCTTGAAAAATAAATCAGAGCTGAAGCTGCAGACTGAGCTGATATTTATCCCCCATCTCCAGTACATACTCAAACACAATGTTGCAAAAATATGCATTACATAGCTGAGCTTAGTCAAAGAAGGAAAGTAAAGCCAACTGCAATTGATGCTGTGGTGGCCTGAGGGTAGAGAGTCTGGTCACTGGGGCTGAAGTTGAGAGTGTCAGGACAAGGGATATGGCCTAGATCCTGCACAAAGAGAGGAGGTGAAACCAAGACCACCACATATTACCCAGGATCTGGATAATAATGGGCTGTCCAGTCTATTAAAATTGATCTGGAACTGTGCTATCCAATCTGGTAGCCGCAAGCCATACATGACTATTTAAATTTAAATTAATTAAAATTAAATAAAATTTAAAATTCAATTCCTCAGTTACACATTTCAAGTACTCGATAACCACATGTGGGATACTGAGTACCAGTGGGCGCCATGTTGGACAGCAGAGATGTAGAACACTTTCATCATCACAGAAAGTCTATTGGATAGTACTAATCTAGAAAATCTCTGGCCACCGTCACAAAGCAGCAGCAAGGAGATGTGCTGTCTGCCTCAATCTTTGGATGAAGATGAAAAGACTCTCCCAGAGAGAAACTGATATGCCAAACATGTGCCCCTTCCAGGTGTGAGGTCCAAATTTGTACTACCCTTATGTGCGGGAATCCCAAAATCTAACACTTAGAGTCCCAACAGAAGCAAGTGTAGAATTCAATAAGACACGTCCACAAAACACTCCATAATACACTTTCACAACATGAGACACATAGGATTCCACAGAATAAGCAATTCCATCTAAAAATGAGCTAATGATCAGCAAGTACAAACTACAGAAAGAGTTTGAACAGGCACTTCACAAGACTGGAACTCTCAGACACTGTTGGTGAGAATATAAATTGTGTGACTCCCCAGCAGAAACGGACACATATGAACATGTACCCAAGAGCACATGCCCAGAAATGGGTACAAAAGACATGTACAAGATGTTCATAGATTATTCATAATAGACAAACTGAAAATAACATGTCTATCAATAGAAGAATGGATCAATGAGGTATATATTCATACAATGGAATATTTTATAACAATGGAAATAAATTATTGCTGCTGCCCCCAACAACATGGATGAATCTCACAAAAACAATGGTGAGGGGAAGAAGCCAAACATAAGGGTCCATATAAAGTTAAAAACAGGCAAACTAATCAGTGATAATGGAAGTTAGGATAATGATTACGTTTGGTGGGGCAGTGACTGAGAAAGGGCATAAATGGGGCTTCTGGAGTACTAGTAATATTCTATTTCTTGATCTGTGTGGTTGCTACATGGGTCTCATTCCTTTTTAAAAATGTTTCAAGTTGTATAGTCATGAATTATGCACTTTTCTATATGTATATATAAAACTAAAAATTTACTTAATAATAATGACTAATTGGGAGATTAAAAACAAGATGGAACTAAGACAGCAATAACATGGAATATGGAATGGGGATGTCAGGGTTCAAGTATTCTGTAGTGTTGATATTGTTCTGAGGAAGAATAGAAAATTTATTAATGTTAGGCCTTATTATTTTAAAAATGTAAAGGTAACCAAAAAGAATGGCAAAATGTATATTTTGACACAAGGAGAAGAAAAAACATTTCTAAATAAAAATTCATTGATGCTAAAAAAACTAGAAAAAAACACAAAAAAATGTCTTTTAAAGGGTGACATACATATACCCAAATAAATCAGTAATCACCGTAAACATAAACAAGTTAAACTCACCAGTTTAAAAAACAGTTATCCTCAGATTGGAATAAAAACAAAACCTAAGGCAACCACAGGTGTCCTACAAGAAACATACCTGAACAGAGTAACACACGTTTAAACTGAAAGGATAAAGATGTCTAGTCAGACGCTGGATTGATCTAGGGTTGAGGACTTGGTGGATGACAGTAATGGAAGGACAAAGGGTCAGGAAAGTAAAATAAAACGGTGAGACAGTGGTCCAAAGAACAGGTCACAAGTCTAGGTTGGCTTGTAAGGAAATGATACCAGAAGACTGCTGATAGGGAGGAAATGGAACAGTGGAGGGAATGGGACAGTCAAGTATTAATAATTGACCGTCTAGTGGGGTCTCAAAGCAGGTGTGATAACAGTGACAGCAAAGGAACAGTTTTGGGTCCCATTGAATTTAAATTTACATCTAAAAAAGGCCATTAGGTCTTTGCTTTATTTTGTTCAACTTTCTTATTATAAATAATCCAAAGGGCTCTGCAAGATGTAAAGAAAATAATTCATAGCAATGTCCTCCAGCTGATAACTGCTGGGCTGATAACTGTTGAAGTTATCAGTCTTTAAACTACAGTCAGCCTTGAATTCTATTGTAGAATTCTGCATATGCGGCCAACAGAAAAACCAGTCATCTGGTCAACAACCAAAATCTCATTGGCTCTTGAGGCAATAAGGGAACAGAAATCTGAAACATAGCTAAGCAAATATTGACCTTTCATGTAACAAAGCGTAACACACATTTCCTTCAGTAAAGTTCATTTCTATTTTTCTGCATTATACATCACTGATTTGAGAGAAAATAACTCTTATAATGTTTGCAAGGCACATTAAGTGGAAACTTTAGTTCTAGGTTCAGTCCAGTAAGTACATGGCTATAAAATCTTAAAGAGCCTTCATCTGCTGAAATCCTTCTAATTTTTAAAGTCTCAGTCTCATGCCACTTTTTCCTTAAGCCTTCTCCAACTTCCTCAGGCAGAATGTATCACTGTTTCCTCCGCCTTCCCTCTTCACACCAGTAGTATGGTTAACATATCAGTTATTCCATTCTGCTTATAGTATATTGTTTCTATAAATCCTCGTCTCTCTCTCAAAATTATAAACATCTTGGAGACAAGAACTACTCTTAAACTCACTCCCCAAATATAGCCTACTATCCTGTAGAAGAAAGAGCAATAGATTTTGAATATAGACAGTTGTTCTATTTCCAGGTACAGAAGTATGACTTTACTCCATGAGCATTTCATTTTTCTACTTTAAACTGAATAAGCTGCTTAGCC
Organism: Lepilemur ruficaudatus; assembly: GCA_963574885.1. NCBI lineage: Eukaryota > Metazoa > Chordata > Mammalia > Primates > Lepilemuridae > Lepilemur > Lepilemur ruficaudatus. The sequence goes on along the minus strand of CAUYRT010043430.1, from coordinate 5,809 downwards.
TAATAATATCAGGCTGACAAAGGAGGACGATTGATCTTCCAGAACATGCTGCCAACATCTCTCCACTCAAAAGAGCTAGAATACCAATAAGCCTAGGAAGATTGAGTTCAGTATATTTAGATATTTCATCTTTCTAATGTTTGCTTTAATTAGGGACAAGTTTCACCTCCCACCTTTTTTTAATGATTTGCTACAAATAAACCCTTGAGGAGTCATATAACCCATGCTGTCCTCCAAGTGTTTCTGTACGGACCTCCCCATTAAGTCCATGAAAAGAATCCATTATCCTAGTACGTTTATTTCTTATGGAAAAGGCTATCAAAACATGGGCTAGTGTTCACTATGCCTAATTAAAACCTTACTAAAACACTTTCCTCTCTTTTCCACCTTCATCCCAGAGGGAGGATGTCTAGTCGAAAGCCAAAATCTCATTGGCTCTCAGGGCAATCCTTGACAGGGGTCTCAGGTTAGGGTTAGATGATTCCTACAGCTGTGGCAGACTTAGCCAATGTGAAGCCCATAGAATCACATTAGTGCCCATTGTCAAAAATTAATATTAAATGTGTTTAGGCATCAAAACTATAATCTATGAGTCAGAATCCAAGTCTTAAGCCTCCAATTCCTGTTCTCTGTAGCAGAGCAAGGTAATTTACTCTCCAAGAAAACAATCTTCCATTTTCTAGACCAGTGATTTTCAAAGTATGAGGTTCCAAGATCAACAGCATTAGCATTACTTGGGAGCTTGTTAGAAATGCAAATTCTCAGCCTCATGGTCCACCTACCTATGGAGAAGCTCCAGGTGTGGGACCCCGCCACCATGTCTTAACAAGTCCTCCAGAGGATTCTGATGCATAGTAAGGTTTGAGAACCATGAATCTAGACTAGACCAAATTGCGGTCTGTGGACCAAGGCATTCACCTCCTCTGGGAGCTTGTTAGAAATGCAAAATCTCAGGCACCACCCTAGACCTACTGAATCTGAAACTGCAGTTTAACATGATTCCTGATGATTTGTATTTACATTAAAGTTTGAGATCGCCCTAAAAAGGTATAATGGCCATTGGAAACCAGGAAGGGGAGAGGGTGGAAGGGGAGTGGGGGGGGAAATCTATCTATTGTGTACAGTGTACAGTATCCTGGTGATGGGTACACTGAAAGCCCTGACTTCAGCATGATACAATTCATCCATGTAACAAAAAACACTTGTACCTCCTAAATTTTTTGTAATAAGTAAAATAATTTCTTACAAAATTCTAAGAAATCTTACTTTTGTAAGAAACATACAATAAACTTTATTCCTATGAAATATAAAAATTAAAATGAATAAAGTTTGAAAAGCATGATCAAGAATAAAAATTGAGAAAGTTAATAATCTGGAAAAATATGTCTCTGAAATTTACAATACAGTCCCTTATAACTTCCTCACTTAATTCTCTCAATAACCTTGTATGTCAGGTATTGTCATAACCTCCATCTTACATATGAGACTCAAGAGTGGATAATTGACTGGATGTCACAAAGCCAGCACACAAAAGAACCAGGATTTGAACCCAGGAAGTTTGACTGTGAAATGTAGACTCTTGGCAACCACATATAACAAGTTATTCTGATTGTAACTGCAGTGGGGTCTTGTTTTTTTCCACCTTTTCATGTCACATTGCTTCTTTAACAGCAATTTCATTCGTCAGTAACCAATTAAGCCTTTTACTAAAACTAAAAATAATATATATCTATTCTAGTTGAACCAATATTTATTGAGATCTATTTTGTAACAGACAGGACTGAACTGGTGGAGCTTACAGAGTTAGGCTAATAAGTGTTGGTGCTTAATAAATATTTGCTGAACCCATGAATCAGTGAATAATTTTGTTATACTATGCTCAGTGATACAGGAGCAGAAATGACACACCTGTATACATTCTGGGGACTCAGACACTTCCTGTAAATGAATGTTGAGCTAAATCCATAAAGAGAAGAAGGGTCAACCAGACAAAAATAAGGCAAAAAGGATTCCAGGCATGCTAAAGAGCTGGGGCCTTATCCAAGGACTATGAAAAATCACTAACATATTTAAGAAAGCAATATAGATACTCAAATAGATATGTGTGAACATATATATATTAATACATAAACATACACAAAAAAATCAAAATATCAAGAATGGATTCCCCAAAGCCATCAAAATTTCAAGTCTAAAATGAACCATCAGGATTTAGATTATTGGTGATCATATTCTGTCAGTGTATATGAATGTATGGTTTGTAATTGAGGTCTTACCTCCCTATAAATGGAAGTGGAGAGAAAGGACTTAGTAGCCTATTCACCTGCCAGACTGACAGCACCAAAGAGCTAGAAAGCCCAGGCCTGGATACCTTTAGGAAATAATGTGAAGCCCCTCCCTTAGCTTCAGTTTCAACTCTTAGAAAGAGTTACAAAATAGGAGCAGGAGAGCTAAATTTGAGTGGCACACCAATTTTCTTTTTGACACCTAAGTGACACTCCATTAAGACGTCTGCTCTTGAGTATTCCCCAGAAAGTGAAATTCCTCTCCTCCTTAGCTTCATGCACACTATTAAAAAAAAAAAAAAAGGTAGAATTCCTTGGAATTTTTATTAAGAATTATACACATCCAAGCAATAATTTCCACACCTTAGTGTCTGTAAAATGTAAATGCAAAAAAAAAATCTTTTTCCTTTCTTGTATTTTTGCTTACATTTTACTTTACCTCCAAAGGATTCAAAATGTATTGAATAGATTAAGTAACAGTATTTAGGGAGGCGGAGTTACTTGTATCATCTGTTTTAGGCATCAAAGTATTTGCTCATCAAAGAAACCAAATTTTCTTAAGTTCTTTATTAGAGCTCCAGGATTAAAGATTTTTCCCATGAGGTGTCTTGTAAAGCACAAATCGCTCAAAAGAAAAATGCTTTGGTTCTTAATCGCCCAAACCAAAGTTCAGGCTCATAGGCTTCCTCTTCAATAGGGAGTGTTGGAATCTGTGATGGCCTGGGCCACGCAGCTGGGAGTTCAGGGACAGTGTTTCTTCCTTGACCAGACACCATCACAAACTTGGGATCCTCAAAGAGAGACATGACCCAAGAGAGCAGGGTCACTCCTAGGTCCAGCAGACATCAAAGCAGTCCTCCTTCTGAGAAGCACCCTCCACTCCCAGCCTGTCCTTACAGAACGTCATCAACAGTCTGCCCACGGGCGGAAGGAAAAAAGGCAAATGGTGTGTGGGGGATGGCCGCTCACTTCCTGCCAAGACATGAAAGCAACTCAGGAATGTCCAACCACCTGCAACAGCCTTGTTTGCCCGTAGACTTTTTTTATCCACATTTTGGCATTTGCAGTCAAAAAAATAATTGGTAACCTAAATAGTTTATCAAAACATTTTCTAGGGCAGACTCACAGTGTTGGAACTACCTTAAACCAAAGCCTATGAGAAACCCTATTTCAGTTGTTCCCTATATAAAGACTTGGTTCAAAGATCAATTCTTTAGATTCTTTTCTTTTTTTGTCATAAAAGCATGAACAGCATTAAAGAGAATTTTGATGAATAAATCTTTAAATTATTTATAAATTTCTACCATTTCAATACAAGTATTAAATACTGTAATATTTACTGCAGACTTAATTATATGAGCAAGTAAATATTTATATACACAGTTATGGGTCTATTTTTGAAACTACCTGCATGAAATGTTTTTCTATTTTACAAAGTACTAATGGCAAATAAAGCTGAAAACACAGATAGAAGTCATGCCTATATTAAACTATCATTCCCATTACCTGCAAATTTTGGAGACATAAGAAAAACTGGTTATTAATAAACAAGTGTTTGATAAATGTCATCTGCTTGGTTTGCCAGCCTTTAGAAAACCATGAACATACATTGGGTTTTTACCTCTTAGCAGTTCATCATTTCTTGATCATACCAAAAAGTAGGTTATTGAAGAGACTAATTTACTCACATATAGTCTTTTAAATGTTTTTGACCTTTAAGATAAGAAGTTTAAAAATAACCACTGCCATACCACATCAAGTGGCTGATCATCTACTGTGATATTTTGTCTCTGTGAGTACAGCTCAAATATGGACTGTGTGAACCACAGTTGGCCCCAACAATGGCAAAAGATCAATGTTCCTCTTCTATTTCAGAAAAAAAGAAGTGCAGTTCCCCCTACTAAAGGCGAATCCCTCCTTACATGCTCTCAAGCTTACCTTCTCCATCTCTTCTGGGAGCTTCTGAACTGGCCCTTATTCCATCCCTACCCCCATCTATGTATCCTCACAAATGCCCAAATCATATCCATGTCTCTTGTAAAGCCTCAGATACTATTTCATCTCTCTCTTTCTTCTCTTTATAAAATCTCTTGGAATCTCTGCCTCTACTTCCTCACTGATTCCAACTCATTCCTTGAAATGTGGTTTCAAAACCCATAATTATAGATCAAAACATTCTATTCACATCATCCTCTTAATAATCAAATCCACCAGCCCTCTCCCAGTCCTCATTCCCATCAGCTTTTCTTCCTGTCTGAAACTGGCACCTCAAACCAGTCTTAGGAATCTCCTTTGCACTGTCCACCACCTCTCCCTATCTGACTCCAGTTTCTTCTTCTTCTCTATCTCCCTTGCAGACTCCACTTTCTCTTCTTTTCCTAGAACTAAAGGAATTATGCATGGATATATCCCTGGGCTTCTCATCTCTCTGGGCCTCATTCCTTTAAAGATCCTTTGTAGGCAAAAGATGCCCAAATGTGCCAATTCTGTTCTGAACTCCAAGTCCGCATGTCTCACTGCCTGCCAGAGGTCTCCACACACATACATCTCAAACCCAGTATGTCCAAACTCCACTTAACTTTCCTATGAAGCCTGTTTCTCTTTCCCAAACACTAGGAGAAAAATCTAGGGGTAATCTTCAATCATCTTCCCTTTCCTAACTCCCACGTTTAATTATTCTGTCCTGTATATTCCTCTTACACATACATTCCCACTATCACCATTGCCTTCTATCTGGATTGTTCCAAAAGCCAAGAGACAGATCAATGTATTCAGTCTCTTTCCTTCCTGACCCCCAATAAGCACTGCTTCCAAAGTAACTCTTGAAAATATGGTTCTTTATGGTGTCACTCCCCTATAAAATAAAACCCAAATACCTTAACATGCTATTCATTCCCCCACAAAATAGCCTGTCTGTTATTGCATCTGCTTATGAATCCCCTACTATAATAATACTGCACACTTCACCCACCAGAATACCACTTTGCCATTGTCCATGGCTATTACTCCTGCCTGAAATGGTCTTCCTCACCTCTTCCTCAGAGGCTCAAACCTCTTCCACCCACTAAGACTAAGGAGCATTGCAAATTCTGCTTCTTCTGTGAAGCCTTCCCTGTTCTCTTGGCAATTTCTCCTTTCTCTATGAGACTTAAACCTCAGTGTCATTAAGGTAAAGAAATGTCTTGATTAACACTATGGTGCTCAAAGAGTGGGAGCAAACGCTAGGGAATTGGGGGGTGGGGGGTAAACCCACATCAGAGCGATGTGGGGGGGCACTGTGGAGGGGTGGGATATGCTTGAAAAGTAGTTGGGGAGCGGAATTAGGGGTCTCAATAGGGGAAAGCAATTCCTCAAAAACTGATTCATGTGATTAACTGAACACCTTGGATCCTAGTTGACTTATTACCTGAATTTAATGTTCTATGTATCTATCTTCTTCCTCCCAGTGTTTTCCCTCTGCCTGGTAATATTAACTGGGGAGCAGTATACTGCTGTGTTATTTCATACCAACAATATAGACCATA